>LPNX010216265.1:121610-143220 GCA_001517045.1 Pseudotsuga menziesii | reverse complement strand
ATCCAAAACAATGTTCAATATTCTATGTACAGATTGTCACTGATTTTCTTATTCTATATTGGCAGCTTCGTTTTAGTGGATGTTACACGCTGAAAACACTGTACTAATACCAGCGGTCTTGATTGAAAACTTTTAAAATGGCCCAGAGTTTGACAACGGGAGCCTCACCGCATATTATATCTTTGTTTCACACACAATATTTAAACAGAAAACTATTGAAGAAGCCATTACTAGATATGGAGTCGAGTGATGAGTCTGGATTGAAAACTATGGAACGCATCAGGTTATGGGATTTTCGAAGCCGCCAATTAATTCTGTTCCCAGATATGCAGATCCGGCTTACAAGATCCGGCTTACAATATGCAGATCCGGCTTACATTCTAGTGTTTGCAGTGGATGTAATAGCTAGTTTAATCACATAGGTTTCAAATGACAAATGCACAGACACAGACACATACAGAAAGCGAGATCCCTGTGGACTATGCGCTACTAAAATTAAAATATCTGAATTGATTACTCGCTATGTGCATTTGTCATTCTGAATTGATTACTGCAAAAAAAATATCTGAATTCATTACTTGCAAAAAGAATATCTGAATTCATTTATAGTTTATGCAAGATCCGACTTACATTCTGGTGTGTGCAGTGGATTTAATAGCGAGGTTTCAAATGACAAATGCGCTACTAGAATTAAAATATCTGAATTGATTACTTGCAAAAAGAATGACAAATGCGCTACTAAAATTAAAATATCTGAATTGATTACTTGCAAAAATAATGCCCATTTAGATTTATGTGTTCTTACCTGGGTTTATTGTTGCTGTCGCAGTGGTTACTGCTGTTTGATGTCACAGTGGTTCTTGCTGTTGCGGTTGTTGCTCTTGCTGGATCAAGGTATAGCTATGATGTTGTTTGCGATACTTCTTGCTATTTATATAGTTGTAGTTTTTTTTCTTCTAATTTTCTAATTTTTTAGCCGACATAACATTATGTAACGTTACTTATAATTTTTTTTTTCTATTTTTTTATAGCCGACATAACATTATGTTTTTTATAGCCGACATAACATTATGTTTTTTATAGCCGACATAACATTATGTAACGTTACGTAACATTACAACGTTACGTAACGCTACAACGTTACGTAACATTACAAGATCTACCCCAGACTGGGCTGTAGAGCACCTCTGGGCGCAATAATAATAATAAAATTGTTTAAAAAATTGTTGATGAATTATTTTCGTAACATGTTATTTACATGTGTCTATGTATAAGATTTAACTCTTTACTTGTTTGCTGACATGGTGTGTATGCTATTTGGTGTAATTCTATATATAGCGACATTTTTGGTTGCAACCTTGTCAAGGTGATGCTTTAAGTCTTGGAGTTTCATGATATATTAGTTTATTTATCTAGGACATAAGCCAAAACTTAAGGCTTAGTCGTAATCCATTTATTAAGAGTAACATTCATAAGGTCTTAACCTAAGTTTTGATTCGTGTGAGTTTCGCACATGTTTAAAACATATAATATGTATTGGGTTCTATTGTAGCTGGAAAGTGATAAAAGGTCGATTTATATGGGGTCATGATTATAAAATTTAGCCAATAGTTTTTGCTCATGATCCTTGGGAGGCACAAGTGGTTTACGGCTAAGATCACAAGGGTATTTACAGAAGCTTTTAAAATCATGTTAAGTTTTTCTCGTCTTTTCTTGGCTGCAAGTTGACAACATAGTGACACACATTGATTGACCAATGTACTTGGAAAGGGAAGGCATGATCCTATCCCTCCAGGTGTGCTTGATCTCGTGTTTTAACGAAGAAGAGGTTTTAGTTGGGTTTTTAAATTTCATTCATTTCATATTGATTGTGCTTATATGTGTGATGTTTCTGGTTTGATGATGGACTTGTGCATCCCCTCCATGTCTGGTTGCGGTGAGTTTAACCCTCGAGGTCAGCTATCCATAGTTGATTTTACTTTGTAATACCGAGTTTGTTTAAAGGTTATTGTTAAGTTTTAATGGTTGGGTGGCTTCTTTCATGAACTCATCCAACCCTCGCTCGTCGAATGGATGGCAGGAACCTAGTTGCTTTCCCTTTGAAAACAGCTAGAGCTTTTCAAGATTGCAATACTTTTTTAGGTAAACATTTTTAAACCTCTTCTCTATTTCATTTAATACATTTAATTCTAGTTTTTAACATGAATTTGATTCATTTTGTCGTGTAGGGAAGGTGAAGGGAAGGTAACTAGCAAGAGTAAACCCCTGGCCCTTTGTACAAGTAATGGAGGTAAGCAAACTTCTTTCTAAGCATTTGTCAAAAAATGGTTTTCATTGTAGGTTTTGTTATGAGAGGTTTTAACTTCTAGCATTGTTTATACAGTTGTGGCTAGGGTGCCATGAATGGGTAGCAAAGGTGATAGGACACAATTTGGCATTGCCTCGACGATCCAAGTCAACCTTCAAGGTAAGCACATTCACACCTTACATGGGTTTTAAGTTTGAAACAATTAATTTTGATTCAATGGTTTTAATTGGTTATTGAAATTTGGTTGTAGATAAGGGAGATTTGGCATTTGAACATGCGAGAGTGGAAACATGGTGAACTCCTCTCACGGGTATTCCTTCTCAAACTTGAGGTGAGAATCCCCATCCCTTACTCTACTTGTTAGAATGTTTAACTTTTTTTTTAATGATTGTACTGGATGCTAACGTTTACCAATCCCTTGTATTTGCATTTATAAGGGACTAGCATGACTTTTTGCATTAAATTCTTGGTTCAAACTCACAGTCATAAGGTATGAATTCATTTGGTTTTGTGGTTTAAGTCAGTTTCCTCGTTGCTATGCTTCGATATTTAATGGAAAGGAAAATAATAGGGCTTTAAAACCACTAATCAAGTTTTAAAGATAAGTTTGTTTAACATAACCCTTGATGGGTCTTTAATTAGATAGACTGGTTACAGGAGGGCTTCATAGCCTTTAATGCTTGGGATGTGTTTAGATTAGTTTGATCTATGATTTAATAGAACTCATTTTACGACCACTATAGATTTCACAGTTATTTAAAGTTTATGATTCGATTCAAAATTATTTTGGTGAAAGACTAATTCATTGATCTTGCTTGATTTGTGTTGATTTCTGTAGAATATTTTATTGAATATTTTTTTTTTCTTTTTTGTAACTAGGGGAATCAACAAATTGAGCTGGGCCGTTACTCATGTGACATGGGGTCCACAGATGCATTACCACTACCACTATACCTTTACATGACCCAAAGCGCTGCAAGACACAGGACATAGGTAAATCGAGGTGGGATTTGAACTCGTGACATCCAATTTACACCAAGTGAATTCATAACAATTGAACCTCCAATGAGCCACACCCGTGAGGGATGAATCTTTTAATGAATGTTATGTTGAATGTGTCTTGATATTTAGATTAATAAATACCTCAGATCCTTCTATTCCTATGTATGTATACCCAAAGCATTTATATTTGATTAAGTTCCTAAACATGTAGATATGATTGGACAAAATGTAGATCTTACAGTTTTGTATTTATAATTCAGATATGATACTGATTTTGTGTATAAATCTCACTCTATGTTTAACTTAATTTTATTATCTCCCAGTTTGGAAACTCATCTCTACAAGCTGATCATTGATGATTTACTTGTTAAATGAATACTTGGTTTGTAGTGATATGATTGATCATGATCCCTTCGTTCAGTTCCTTTTATTGTTAATATATTTAGATGTATCCTAGTATGGGTATGGAAGCCCAAACCACGACTAGGTTTAATAAAATATATGTGTATTGATTTTAAACAACGCTAGACTCTATGTAGAAGCCTTCAAATCCTAGAGGAATGTGACTGGTTTACACTTACTTAGATCAGTTTATTAATTTTGATATAGATCATATCTATACTTTTATAAAACATTCGTAAATTTATCTAGATGTATTTAAAATTTAGGGGAATATCTCTATGAAGAGTCGCTCGGCTCTTACTACTTAATTAGATAATTTATATTTAAAGGGTTTTGTTTGTAGCCATGTATCATAACATAGAAAATATTATAGAGAGGATTTATTTATCATTAATAATTTTCTACATAAACGAGAGATATGCGATTTTTCTACATTCTGTACATGAGTAATTAACAAATAACAACTTATGTTAAGAACATATTATTGAAAAAGATAAAAAAGATTAATAATAGATGCATAGTATAATTCTTAGTTTAAAATGCATTTTGAATTCAAAGCTACGCACACACTACAATTATAAATACTAACCAGTTAATCATTTTAGTAAGGAACCTGTCACTACTGTCGGAAATACAGAAATAAAATTGTCGTTCCTCCCAAGCAACTCTTAGAGGAGCCACATATTACTTTCTCTAGAACCCCCAAGCCTATTTGTTGAACCAAAAAGACAAAATATGATCAATACTCCATCTCTTTACATCAACTTATCATTTCCCATCCATCACAAACTTCCTACGTACTCGACAGACATATTATTTTCTAGTTTTTTTCCTAGGACTTGATCATTTATGAGCCTCCTCCTATTTAGCACTCCACAAGTAGTCTTAACCTGATTTGGGGGAATATTCCTTCTGCATCACTAGAGTTCTCACTCAACAACTTTCACAATTTGTCATTTCCACATGTGGGTCAGATAAAAATATTTTAGGAGCTTCTTCAGTTATGTTTCCTCTCAGTATTTTAATTATTCAATAATAACAATATTACATTACATTCATTTTGACTTTATTGTCAATATATATATATTCCAAATAATAATAATTAACAATTGTTTGGTGTAAAACTTACAGCTCCTTTTAAAGGATAACACCGTCCACGTAGTTATTATTTCTTTGTTTTTCATTCCTCCATTATTTCATCTTGAAATAGAAATGGATATGCCTCCCGCATATTACTTTCCAATTCCCAAAGTGGATTCCTATGGACTAAGGTGCTTCCATTGCATGTTGATTTGTCCAATGGTACAGTTCTCGAGTAAAAGTTATCTCCTTTTGAGAACACATTATGTTTCCACTTGAAACTCTCCTTCAGTTCCCACCTCCATAACATTCCAATCAATCACATGAATAGCATCATGAACGTATTTTTTGAAATTAAAACATGAAAACAATTATGTACTGTTATTGTAGGGGGTGATGCTAACTGATATGCTATTGGTCCAATCTTTACCAAAATTTTGAATGACACACAAAACATGGGTGCCAATTTTAAGTATTTTCCCAATATTAGGGATATTTTCTTGGGTTGTAACTTTAAATAAACATGTTCTCATACTTGGAAATATTGTAGATTTCTTTTTACGTCGACACAACTCTTTTTCCTATCTTAGGAAACCTTCATATTATATTCTACCTATTTCACTGTTAGTTCCATTTATTTTAATAAATTAGGTCGTAACATTAATGTGTTGACAGGGATTCTCCAAGATATTGGAGTATTACACTTTCAACCATACAGAATCTTAGATGGACTTAATCCAAGGGAAACTTGGAAGTGATTGTTATACATAAATTATAGTAAATGCAAGTAATCTTCCAACATACTTGGTTTATCCATTACGTACATTCTAAGCATGTCTTCAACAATCTTATTTACTATTTCAATTTGTTCATCGGTCTCCGGATGATATGGGGTTCTAAATTTTAATTGTGTTCGTAATCCTATAAATAAATCTTTCCAAAAATTTCCTATAAATTTTCCATGTGTATCTAAGATTACTACCTTAGGTACATTGTGCAACCTGAAAATTTCTTTCATAAATATATCAACAATGTTAACAACTTTGCGGGAATAAAGTGTGATGCCTTACTTAGTTTATCCACTATGGCCATGATTGTGTCATATTTTTTAACATACTTGGGTAATCCAGTTGTGAAATCCATGTTGATAATTTCTTATTTCCATTCTAGAATTGGTAACGTTGTAATAATCATGCAGGATGTTCGTGTTCAGATTGTACCTCTTGAATTTCCATTTAGTGTGATAAATATTTTTCTACTTCCTTCTTCATATTAGGCTAAAAGAAATCATTCCTTGTCATGGTAATCATTTTTTGATATTCAGGATGTCCTCAATACGGTATTTTATGCAATTCATTAGTAATAATTAATTTAATATCCACTGAATTTGGTATATATAATCTACCTTTGAGTAGTAATAACCCTCTTCCATTTAGACTAAGATTTTTTTTACTTGATTCATTTAATTTTCTAAGGTCCTTTCATTTAGTTTTTTATACTCTTTGTCAAATTTGTCTACATTTGAAATTTTATTTACTAAATCTAACTCATAGTTGTTGCTTACATACAACAAGTTTTCATGACGACTTAAGGTGTCTGCAACCTTATTCTCTTTTCAGTTTATATGTTTTATTTCAAAATCATATTCACTTAGAAATGGTAACCACCTAGCTTGTCTATCATTAAGATTATGTTGATCAAACAAGTATTTTTTAAGGTTTCCTGAGATTCCGTAGTGAAGATTATGTTGATCAAACAAGTATTTTTTAGACTCATATTATAAGACATTAATAAAAATATCCTTCTGATGAGATAATGCCGCCACATTTTTAGTGCATGAGTGATAACAACTAGTTCTATATCATGAGTGGAATAATTATTCCTGTGTTCCTTGAGTTTCCTAGACTTGTAGGATATGACATAGTTTTCTTGAAT
Organism: Pseudotsuga menziesii; assembly: GCA_001517045.1. Taxonomy (NCBI): domain Eukaryota; kingdom Viridiplantae; phylum Streptophyta; class Pinopsida; order Pinales; family Pinaceae; genus Pseudotsuga; species Pseudotsuga menziesii. The sequence goes on along the minus strand of LPNX010216265.1, from coordinate 136,493 downwards.
TAGCAATCCACCTAGAACTTCTTTGGATTTGTGTGTACATACAACAAAATATTGAAAAGGAACAAATTTTTTTAAAATAGGGATTCCAGTTAAGAAGTGCTTTAACTTATTAAAAATCTTAGTAAATTTTCTATTCCAATAAAATTTATTACCTTTCATTTGTAATGAAGTTATAGGGTACGTTATCTTAGAAAATCATTCAACAAATTTACGGTAGTAGCGAGTAATTCCCGTGAATGATATTATGTTGGTTACATTCTTTGGAAGATGCCATTCAGTAATAACCTTAATCTAATTGGGATCGGTTGATATCCCATCATTAGACACCACGTGTCCTAGATACTGAATTATGTCTTTAAAGAAGTCACATTTGATAAACTTAGGAAATAGTTGTTCCCCTAACACTTTTAAGATTATTTTTAGGTGTTCTTCATGATCTTGTTTATTTTTAGAATAGATTAATATGTCATCGATAAATATGACTACGAATTTATCTAAGCATTTACTTAATATTCCATTCATTAAATGCATAAAAGTTGTGGGGCTGTTTATTAACCCAAATTGCATTACAACAAACTCATAATGATTATATCTAGGTCTAAAAGTAGTCTTAAACATGTCTGCATCCTTGATCCGTACTTGATGGTATCCAGATGTCAAATCTATTTTTGAAAAGAAAATTCCTCTCCAAATTGATCAAATAGATCGTCGATTCAAGGAAAAGGATATTGATTTTTAATTGTCATTGTTTTTAACTACCTAAAATCTATAGACAATCATAGAGTGTCATCATTTTTCTTTGCAAATAAAACCAGTGCTCCCCATGAGGAAACACTAGGTCGAATGTATTTTTTATCGATTAGTTGATGTATTTGTGATTTTAATTCAATAATTCCTAATATATTCATTCGATAAGGAGCCTATGATGTTGGTACCACCCCTTGTATCAAATTGATCATAAAATATATATCCCTTTTCATAGGTAGTCCAGGAATTTAATTCGAAAATATATCTTTAAAGTCTTTTAAAATTGGTATATATTCCATTTTAAGTTGATTATCTTTCTCTTTGTTGTCCATTATGTAGTCTGAAAAAAATTTCATCCCTTACAAACATACCATTTAATTTGTCAATGTGAGATTTCTCTTATCGTAACCTTCCTCGGAATCCCTTTTACGACAATAATGTTAGCTTTATCATCCAAGCATGAAAATGTTTTATCGTAGCAGTTTGAAACGAATCTATGTTTCTCTAACTAGACCATTCCTATTAGTAAATCATACAAACATAATGGTAAAATATTTAAATCAATGTTTGTTTTTAATTCATTCTAATAAATTCACACTCTTTCACGAAACTAGTGACCTTTCACTTTGTTCCTGTAGCAAGTTGCACTAACCAATATTTTTCAAACTTATTTTGTGATAATTTACATAGTTCTACAATCCTAGGCAATACATAGCTTAAACTTGCTCTAGTGTCAATTAATATAGAAATGGGATTCTCTTTTAACATAACTTCGATTTCAACCATCGATGTTTGATGATCTGCTTATCTGTTCTCTAATGTTGTGTTTGTTCTTGCATGATTCTTGGTATCTCTTCCAATTGTGGTAGCTTCATGAATTGAATGGGCATTATTTAAACTTTTTATTTTGACATGGAAATATTTAAAGTAATGTGGTTCACAACTTTCCCAGCATGTTAGTGGTTCCCTTTGTGCAGTATTTTTGTTAAAGGAAGTAGGTGTTTCCATTTCTTTTGTTACTGTAGGATTATGCTGCTTGAAAATTTTATAATTATTCCCCTGGTATCCCCAATAATTATTCCGAGTGTTATTATAAAACTTAATACTTTATTTTCTGTTTAAACTTGTCATGTCTTTTGTATTTCTAGTTAGGTATGTTCTCTCATTTGTTTTTATTTTGATCGTAGCACAAGTTTGTTTTTTATCTTTTCCTATTCAAGAGTTTTTGGATTATTATATCCGATTTTTTCATTGAACATAAGAGGTAAACAACTGAGGAAAAACTATATTTTTTGTTTTTGATCAATAATATAAGGCACTTAATGTAATAAACTTAATAGTTTGCTGCAAAGTTCTTTCGTGGTCATGTCACCTAATTGTAATTCATAGAATTCTTTATCTTTTCCCTCGTAATATTTGTGTTTGAAAAATTTATTAAATTTTTTCCACATAATGTAAAGCTCTTTAATTCCTTTTACTTTCTTTATGTCATCGAACTCGATAACATCTTTTCCCATTAAGTTATAGATTGTCATTTTTCATTTTAATTTTTCTCAATAGTTATAAATATGTAAGTACTTTCTCAATCCAGATAGCCAAGATGTTTCTTCTTCTCCTTTTTCGATTTTTCCGTTAAACATAAAAGGTTTGATCTTTCCGAATTTACCATAATTTTCTTTATGGGTTTGTATTTCTTTTTCTTCTAGTTACTATCACTACTTTCACAAGAATCTTTATATTTTTCATTATTATGTTTAGTTGATTCTTTGCTTGAATATTCAATATCATGTTTAGAAAAATATAGTTTTCTTAACTTACATTTATAAGGTGTAGTTATTTCCATGTTAAATTTAGGTTCTTTATTTTTCTCTTTTTCATTACTATACAATTTTGTATGCAAAACATTATTAAACTCTTCATGTTCTTCTAAAATATGTCTGTTATCTTCCTTAAGACATTTTATCTATGCCCTTAAATATTTTATAGTTTGTAGGAGTTCAGATTGGTTATCATTCCTAGTTTCATTCAAATTTACATAAATTTCTTTGTCTCTAATGTTACCTTCTCCATGGTTTACTGTATATTTAATACGCGATTCTTCTTCAGTAGACATTCCCACATCCATCATGATATCTGCAAAACAAATTTATTCTTCTCTTCATGTTTGCAAAGAGATTCAAACCATAAAAAAGGTTATTTTTATGTTTTAATATCTTATAGTGTTAGGATTTTGAAGGGCAAGTGTTGAAACCATGCTCTGATACCATTCTGTAAGAAACCACTAATTTCCATAATAATAAAAAATATTGTTTATGAATTACTATCGAAACATGGTATTTAGATGTGTATGTGGATAATATTCAACTCTTTACACCCTTGATGATAGGGTGTGTCTTCCACTTGGAAAACTCTCTTTATAGCAATAAATTTGGTCACAACCCTATCAAAGTGATGTTTTAAGGTCTTAGAGTTTAATGATATATTAGTTTAGTTATCTATGACATAAGCTTAGACCTAAGGCTTAGTCCTAAATCCATTTTTTAAGAGTAACATGCATAAGGTATTAACCTAAGTTGTCATTTGTATGAGTTTGCACATATTTAAAAAATATAATGTCTATTGGGTTTCATTGTAGCTGGTAAGTGATAAAGGTTGATTTATATGGAATCATGCTTATAAAATTTACCTAAAATGATGTTAATTTTTTTTGGTCTTAACTTGGTTGTGATTTGAATGTGGGGCATGACACATTAATTGACCATTGTACTTGGAAAGGGAAGGAATGATCCCAACCCTCCATGTTTCTTTGATATGGTGTTTTAATGATGAAGGGGTTTTAGTAGGGTTTTTAACTTGAATTGATTTTGGCTTGAGGGTATTTTTCTATGTGATGTGTCTAGTTTGGCGATGGCTTTGTTTAGCCTCTCCAGGTCTCATCATGACTAGGTTAAAACCTTGTCGTATGCCATCCATAGTTGGTTTTACCCTGCAATATTGGGATTCCTTAAAGGTTATTGTTAAGTTATAATGGTTGTGTGGCTTCTTGCACGAAATAATCCAACCCTCCCTCATTGAATGGATGGAAGCAACCCAGTTGCTTTCCCTTTGAAATGCCAAGAGCTTCGCAACCCTGCAATAATTTTTTTCTTTCAGGTAAACAATTTTAAACCTATATTATATTTCATTTAATACATTTACTCCTAGTTTTTAACATGAATTTCATTCACTTTGTCGCATAGGGAAGAGGATGGGAATATATCTAGGAGAAGTAAACCCATGGCCCTCTGCACAGGTAATGGAGTTAATGAAACCCGATTCTAAGCATTGGTCAAAGAATTATTTTCATTACATGTTTTTTTATGTGAGGTTTTAACAGCTAACATTGTTTTTATAGGCGTAGCTAGGGTTCCATAAATGGGTACGAAAGGTGTTGGGACTTGACTTGGCGTTTCATCGATGGCCCAAGTTAACCTTGAAGGTAAGAACATTCACAACTTAAAGATTTTTTAAGTTTGAAACAATTAATTTCCATTTGATGGTTCTAATTGGTTATCCCCTTTTGGTTGTAGATAAGCGAGATTTGGAATTTGACCATGTGGGAGTGGCAACAAAGATAACAATTCTTAGGTGTATTCATTCTCATCCTTGAGGTGAAAATCCACATCCCTTACTCTGCTTCTTGAAATGTTTATAGATTTTTTTTAATGATTGTACTCAATACTAACTCTTATCAATTTCTTGTCTTTTCATGTAAAATTGACTAGCGCAATTGTTTGCATAAAATGCTTGGTTCAAACTCATAGTCATGAGCCATGAATCGATTTTCTTTTGTAGTTTAAGACGGGTTCCGAGTTTCTCTACTTGGATATTTAATGAAAAGGAAAAGAATATTTTTTTACAACCACTAATCAAGTTTTCAAGATGAGTTTGTTTAACATAACCCTCTAAGGGTATGTAAATAGATATATTAGTTACGGGAGGGGTTCATAGCCTTTAACTCTTGGGATGCATTTACAATAGTTTTGTCTCTAATTTAATAGAATGGATTTTACAACCACTAAATTTTTCACAGTTGTTTAAAGATTATGGTTCGATTAAGAGTTGTTTTGGTGAAATACTGACTCCATCGATGTTGCTTGACCTATGTTGACTTCTGTAGAATCCTTTAATGAATCTTATGTCGAATGTGTATTGATATTTAAATTAATAAATACCTCATATCCTTCTATTTCTGGGTATGAATACCCGAATAATTTATATTTGATTCAGTTCATAAACTTGGAGATATGATTGGTGAAATGTAGAACTTACTGTTTAGTATTTACAAGTCAGATATGATACTGACTTTGTGGATAAATCTCCCTCTGCGTTTAACTCAATTTGATTATCACCCAGTTCTGAAACTTGACTCTACAAGCTCGGTCTTTATGATTAACTTATTAAATAAATAATTGGTTGGTAGTGGTTTGATTGATTGTTATCCCTTCATTCAGTTCTTTTTATTGTTAATATATTTAGATATATCCTAATGTGGATATGGAAGCTCAAACAAATACTAGGTTTAATAAAATATATGTGTATTGATTTTAAACAGCGATAGACTTTATGTCGAAGCCTTCAACTCCTAGAGGAATGTCATTGGTTTACACTTATATCTATTTATTAAGTTTGATATATATATCCATACTTTTATAAAACGCTAATAAAGTTATCTAGATGTATTTAAAAATTAGGGAAAAGATCTCTATGAAGAGTCTCTTGGCTCTTAATGCTAAAATAAATAGTTTATATTAAAGTGTTTGGTTTATAGTAATGTACCATATCATACAAAAATATTGTAGAGAGGACTTATTTATCATTAGTAATTTTCTACATAAATGAGAGATGTACGATTTTTCTACATTTTGTACATGAGGAATTAACAAATAACAGATGATGCTAAGAACCGATTATTGAAAGAGATGAAAAAGATTAGTAATAGACACATAACATAATTCTTAGTTTAAAATGCATTTAGAATTCAAATATACTCTCATATTACAATTATCAGTACTAAACAATTAATAAATTTAGTAAGGAAATTGTCACCATTGTTGGGAAAAAAAACTAAAGCTATCGTGCCTTCCAACCAACTCTTAGAGAAGCCAAATATTACTTTCTCTAAAACCAATGATCCTATTTGTTGAATCACAAGGAAAAAATATGATCAATGTGCCATCTCTTTCTACCAAGAAATCATTTCCTCATCCATTGCCAACCTCCTGCTTATTCGATGGACATACATTCTTCTAGTAGTTTTCCTAAAACTTGGTCATTTATGATCCTCTTTCTCTTTAGCACTCCACAAATAGTCTTGAACCTATTTTAGGGAACATGCCTCCTACATCACTTGATTTCTCACTCAACAACTTTCTCCATTTTCATTCCCTTTGTGGGTTAGCAAACACTCGTTCAACAACTATTTCAGTTATGTTTCCTCTCACTATTTTAATTATTCAATAATAATAATAATAATCCATTACATTGATTTTTATTTTATTTCCAAAATATGTAAAAAAAATTATTCCAAATAATAAATCAATTAACAATTGCATGTTGTATTGCATAGATCCATCTATAGCTTACAAAAATAATTTTCATGAAATTCTAGTCCAGCTTCCTTAAAGGATTGAAAATATCATTACAGTGCTTCATTAAGCCAGATGATATGTACAAATCACAAGTCGTTGGAATTAACTACTCTAACTAACACCCCCCTTAATTTCAATCATAATCTACTATACTTTTGTAAATCACAAAATGTTTTTGAATTCATGGGTCGTTCGAATTAACTACCTTAACTAATACCCCACTTAATTTCATTCACAATCTGCCACACTCTTGTCAATTACAAAATGTTTTCTCATAAATTGAAAACTTTGTATTTCCAATGGCTTAGTAAAATATATGTCACTGAATTGATTTTTAGATTTACATGGTTCTAAGAAGATTTCAACATTGCTGACTAGCTATCAAATGAAATGATATCTTGTATCAATTTGTTTGCTTTTTTGATGAAACACATGATACGTGGTCAAAGCAATGTTTGAAATTTTATCACAATAAATAGTAGTTTCCTCCTTTTGTTCACGTTTGAGATTAATTAAAATTATTTCTAGCCACACTGCATGACAGGATTCTAAATCCATTTCCACGTGCTTTTCCTATACTCATGAGATAGGAACAATGAGATTCTTTTTGGATTCCCATCAAATCACACTTGTTAAAAGATAGAATGGATATCTGGAAGTGCTCTTCCAATTATCCATGTTTCCTACAAAAACATTTTCTCTAGTGACGTGTTATTTATGGTTCAATAATTAATGACATAGTTGGTTGTCCTTGCAATGTATCTCAAAATGATCTTAACTATATTCTAATGAGATTCTTTGTGAGACTCCATGAATATTGAAATTAAGATAACAACAAACAACATGTCAACATCTCAAGCCTAGTAGTACAGTGTAGGATCTGTTGTTGATCCTTTATCCAATTTACTTAATTTTGTACCACTAGTTACTCATATGACCGTCCATTTACAATTTTTCATTCCAAATACGCTCCACACATTGTTTGCATATTTACGTTGGTGTATGTATTGGAAATATTAATTACTCATTGATCCACATATAATCTCACTCGATTCAGTTAGATTCTGCAATACACTACTATCAGGAAGTCTGTCAGGATGAAGTGTTCACATCTATCCATATTTAAGGAGTCGAATTTAATTTCCGAAGTTAAGTTTTTAGGTATAAATTTACTACAATATTTAATGTAATTAGTGAGTAGCTTCCAAGATAAGAAAATTTTAGTATTTCTATATGTAAAATAAAAGGATTGTAAATCATAAGATTTAGAAGAGTGCAAAGAAGTGGAAATAAATAGAAGAATAGAGGAAGAAGAAGTGGAGAAGAAGAAAAAATATGAGAAGGGTTTTAGAGATCAAGCTCGTGTGTTTTGGAAATTGTTAAGAGTCGAAGCTCTGTAAAAGGTGAAACATTCTTGTAAATTTCCAAGTTTGTAATTACGGATATAGATCTTCATTATGTCGTGATAATATATATAACTCCAAAATTTTATGAATTAATGTCTTATTTATGTGGCACACCTTCTCCATAATCACTTTAGTAAATGTTGTTTACATTTACCATTTAGTGAAAGACACAAATATTCCACAAATTTTTCACTAGGCCCAAAGTTGAGTTTTTATCTGCGGAGTGCTTCACACAAGTCTCAATTAATATTTGGATATATGATATTGTGAGTATGCCACAATATAGTTGTGTTGAATTTTATATGTTGGTTTCCTTTGTACAGACCCGGGTTTACTTTATTGTACAAACAAAACCCCTAGCTCACTGGCCCTATTGGCAACAGACTGCAGAACGGCCTGAAGTCTCACCCGAAGTGATCTTAAATGGGTTGGCTGAAGGATCACATTTCCTCAACCAGGTTCTGTAGCATCCTAGGTTCTCGTGACTCTACTTAATCAATGGGATCTCTCAGCAAGGCTGTCTCTCTCTTCCTAGATGACTCTTCCACGGGACAGGCTCTTATCGCATCACTGCTTCTATGATGATGTGCAAACTTACTCTTTTGCTCAACTCTTAACCTGTGATATCTCACACCGCAGCTCCTCCGATGGTGCGATATCACCTTTCTGCACCGCGATGTTTCCTATAGTAAGAATCAATATGCTCCTCAACTCTCAAGGTCCAGAGGCTTCCTATCTGGGTCTAATAGCTCAGTTAACTTTCATCAAGGTGTTAAAAAACTTCACTTAGCCTCTACAGTCTAACACACTTAACATCAATGATACTCAACCTGCTGAACTAAATATACGGAAGTCACTTAACACTGTAACTATTAGCTGTCGTGAATCAAGCACTGATAACCTCATATACAGAGTACTTAACATATTCAATTCACATTTAACCTTCTATGTTACTACAACTAAAGGATAACATATATACATTCATTAATTGATAAGAAACGTTCATGTAACGAATAACAGATAGCAAATAAGCATAGCACAATCACATGAAACAATCGCACAACACACGGATTTTACGTGGTTCACTTCCAGGGAGGAAGCTACGTCCACGGGAACTGTGTTTATATTATATCTGGAGAGAGTAACACAGTTCCGCTGCAACCTCTTATGCAGCTTGAGATCTTCTGGGAAACTCCACGCACTCAGCTGGGAGCCGTTCTCTCTTAGATCTCTTCTCTTTTTATTATGCTTTCTTCTTACAATATAATCTCTCTCTCTCTCAATCCCTGCGGATTGTTACATTCATGCTCAAGGAGCCGGCTACTGGTTACAGTAAGATAACTACAGACTAAAGAACAGAACCAGATCTCGACTCTTTCTCAATGTCTCACTATACTAACGAGCTAGCTGACTAACTATCTCTCTAGGTGGCTAACTAGCTAACCCTTCATAATACAAAAAACATGCTTAAATAGGTGGCCCGAAGGTCTCACCATGATACAAAACTATGGGCCTATCCCAAGAGTAACCCAAAACCCTAACTGTGACAGTCGGCCTATATGTACTTTGAACTGCTGCTTACTGGTCACACTGCAGCTTTCTGCAGTCTTCCACGATGTCTGACGCTGATCGTGGGTATGGGCACTGCTTCCTCGGTCGCTCCCCTTCTGTCCTTTGTCTTTAATACCTCAGCATGTTGATCCTTCTCCATTCATGAGGGTAGCTGAGCCCTCTTGTTGTCGCCACTGCCTTAAATGCAGTGGTTGAGCTCTCTTCTCGGTCGCTTCAGGTACTATTTCCTTTGACTTTCTTGTTTCGATAGCAGCTTTTCCTATAGCTACGGGGCCTTGCTCCAACATTATCTCAACTTATGGTCGGTGAAAACTGTGTTTCATATTATAATTATTTCGACTAATAAATATTTTTCATAAAGTTAGACTAAAAGTGGTCTAGTTGAAGTAGAAGTCGGTTGTAGGTATATCCTATCATGGTAAAATACTGTCGAATTCCAGTGGGTGTAGGTCGAGGTAAAAATTGTGTCATGTTAAACGTCCATAAAAGGTGTCTCAACCAAGAATTGGAAAGTTAAGTCTTGTGGCAAAGTAATTTGTGCCACACAAGTTTGTTGCAGTAAATCCTCTTCGTAGTATATTTGTCACAATAAATCTTGGTTCCAGTAAATTTTGGTCGCAAGTATTTTAGTCGAACTAAAAGGTAGTATTTTCGAAGGTAGTGTGTCATAGCACCAAATGTAAAAAGAAAAAGAAAATTTATTAATGTAAACTTAATCATTGCAGTTACATTCTCAATATTTTGTATGAGAGTGAGGTTTAGGAAAGAAACCTTGTCTTAAAAGGAAAAAATATTTTTTTAAGGATAATAGAAATGGCTTCCACTTCAGATACACATGTTGAGTTTGCAAACTCCAATATTCACACAAAGGAATTATGAATATTGGTCTCTAACAATGAAGGCTTTGTTCAGAGGTCAAGATGTATGGGATACAATCCAAAATGCATATATATAACCAACACATCATGTGACATATAATAACCTTATGCAATTTGAAAAGGATGCCCTGAGGGAATGGAGGAAGAAATATGGAAATGAATTAGTCTACATACACCAAGCCGTGCATGAAAGAATACTCCCAATAGTACCAAAAAAAAATACCGCGAAGCAAGCATGGGACACATTGGAAACCACCTATTAAGACTTGGACAAGGTAAAGACTTCTAAGTTGTAAATTCTTAGAAGATATTTTAAATCTCTGGAAATGAAAGACGAAGATTCAGTGGAATCATTCTATACTCAATTTATTGGGTTTATAAATCAATTGAAATCCCATGGAGAAAACATCAAAGACAAAAGGGTTGTTGAAAAAGTTCTTAGAATTATTCGCCAAAAAATTGAATACTTGGTTGTGGCCTTGAACTAAAACAAATACATGTCACATTTTACCATTAATGAGCTATAAGCCTCACTTTTCAATCATGAACACTGAATCAACAGATCAAATACGTCATTATAAAGTGCATTTGCAGTAGAGTCATCCAAAATCCGTGGAAGAGGCAGGTGGGGATATAATTCTACAGACACGGGAAGATGTTTTTTCCATAGGAGGATGTAGTAGCAGTCCTGCGAATGTTGCTGATAGAGGACAGAATAAAAATCTGAGTCATCCAAGTGGTCACATGTTTGATAATAATAAAAAATACAATATCATTACTGCAGTAAATTTTTTCAGTATGGATATGAATGCAGGAAGAAACATCATGACTAAGGAAGGAATAGAAAAAACTAGTTGAGAACACTAGCACTTCATCGAGAACAATGTTCATGGAATGTACATCATCAACTAAATGCAATGATGTCTAACAAAGTCCACGCAACATATTCTATTTAGATTCTAGTTGTAGCAATCATCTGATTGGTAATTTAAATTGACTTTTTAGTCTAGATAAATCAGTTCAAAGCAATGTCACACTCAGAAATAATGTCCAAGTCACTATTTTGGGAAAATTACTGTTGGTATTCTAACCAAATAGTGGCAACAAAAGATCATTCCTAATGTTTGTCATGTCGAAGGTCTGAAACACAATTTGTTGAGAATTAGATAGTTGATACAAAAATGTCACAAAGTTTACATGGAAGATAACCATTGTGTGATTAAAGACATGCATCCAAGCAACCAACTGATAGCAAAAATAGCAATGAAAAGCATTTGCTTGTTTCCTTTGAGGATTGTAGTGTCCTAAAAAATTGAAACTAATTTTTTTTTTATTAGGCTAGTAAAAAATACCTGTGTGGAACATTATTTTTCTTGCGAAAATAGATCCTACACTACATGTACCATTGTTTAGTTGTAAGTTGTTCTTATATTCTATCATTTACTTTCAGTCAACATTATTAGTGTTTTTTACTTAAGATGTCATGAATCTGATCACTGCTTGATTCTTATGGTTTTACTTTTCCATGGATGTGCCAGTTACTGGATGGTATACTTCGTTCATTTCTATGTATGTTTACTTGTTATTTACAAAATCATAACTTAACTTTGTTTGTAGAAACAAAGTCGGTGAAGTGGAAGGACTCGTTCTCCCATGATGGTCTAAGAGGTAAATTTTTCACTTGTATAGCATGCTTACTTAGTCCAGTTGGAACTAAGGCACCTCTTTTGTTTCGTATGCAGATTTTACATAGCAACGGAGACTTAATTAAAGAGTATTGAATATATTGATCTTTAATATACCTACTGTTTGTTACTATGGTTCATTACCGACTCAAATTTATAGTTGGGTAAATACTATTTTCATTAATTAGTTATCATAGTTAGATTACGTATGTGCTACTTATAATTCATTAGGTATTTATGTTTCATCTTTTATATCTTAGTATATTTACATTCTATGTTTATTTGATTAAAATCATTAACATAACCTTTCTTGATTTCTTGGTAGGTTATAAACTTGGGCTTAAAAACTAGACCTTGATTTTATATATGGTTATTATTTAGCCATGGCATATTTCATATGCCATGGTTCTTAAGCTTAATGCTTATGGAATATGGTAAAGCAAGGTTCAAGGCTTAAGCCTATGGTTATGCAATACCCATCATATAATTTACTTGGTATTTAAACTTTGCGTTGGCATAAATATTGTATGGACTATAAACTACACAAAAACTTGGGTTATATTATACTTTGTAATGAGTTTTGGGGAAGCGCATTACCCTATGGTTGAACGATATACGATAGGGGTTTAAGTCGTGCATGGGGATCAAGACCAACATTAATGCATTGTTTGCAAACTATGGATAGGTGGGTTTTATGTTTTTAGTGGACACTAGAATGGAACCATTAAGCCTTCATAGGGATCGTAGGAGACCCAACATAGGGTTTGGCTTCAATGATAGCTTTGTCATTTCATTTTGGTTGTTCGGGGTTTGGTCTTGGCTCTGCATAGGGTAAAATGGAGGTGACTGTTGGTTAATCGAAGGTAATCCCACACTTTTGGTTTCTTAATAGAGTGATGGTTTAATCATTGTTTACTTGGCATGCATACTTCTCACTTCTCGTGTCTTTGGTGTTTGCAGGTGGCAGGGTTGTCAAAGAGCAGTGTGACTAAAAACTTGGCGACTAGTTTGTGGGTGATGCATAAGGTGTAAGGTATTCTTGTTTAACAAGCCTACACTTGTTTATCTCTCGGCCTCACTGAGTTTCGTCTTCGTCATTTGGTTTGGGGTTTCTCTTTGGGGTTTTGATGAGCCTTTGGGCATGTGCATACAAGGGTTGGTTTTGTAAATGATGGTGTTGTTAGCAGTGAAATTGGGGAACTTAGAGCTATTTAGTAGACTCTATGTTTTTTTTTATGTAATTTGTAAATCAAATTGGGACTTTAAGCCATGGGTTGTGCCATTTCTTTCAATGGCGCCATATCCCTTGGCATGACTATGTAAATTTTGACTACGGAGTTGGGTTTACTGTGTATATAACTATATACTGTGTTTATGAATTTGCAATGGTTATTATATTTACTATGTGTATTAATCCTCCCCACATCTTGTATTATTTCGTTGTGTTGATTTAGACTTGGTTTTATATGAGGCATTCACCTTCTTAGATGGTTTCTGTATAATGCTTGCATTTGATTTAAAACATGGTTGTAGTATTTGACAATGTATGGCTTGGGCCATGCCGTAGATGGATTAGGTGCTTGCCATGGAAGTTGCAAAATTGTAGTCTATTTGGATTTACTTTATGGTTATTACTTAATGTAATTTGGAAACAAATGAGACGTGGGTGCCACCCTAGAGGGCTTTAGTTACTGTAGGTGAAATCGTTGACAGTGCTTGTTTGTTGTTTATATATATTATGTACTTTATTTTATAAAAGGCGGCTTATGTAAATGTTGTGCATAACTTAACGAGGGTATTACGACCTCTTATGTAATGATTTATTGCTTTGATTTATTATATTGTGTGTTTAGAGCTCGGGCCGAGGTTGAAGTTACAGCACAAGGGAAGAGCTTAAGTCTTATGACTTAGTTGTAGTGTAATTATTTGTTATTAAAAGTATTGAGGTTAATAATAATATAGCCCTCATATGCCGTATGTATAGCGTGACCTTGGTAAACAAATACCCGTAGGGTTCAAATCCTGTTTGTGGTTGATGTAACGAGTTGTATTTTTTATATGCATTTGAAATGGGGTTTGGATGCCCACATAATTAGGTTTCCTGTCCACCCTAGTGATTACATTGGACTCCATAGAGATTTCGATAGGGTTTATAAAATGAAAATGATTCTTGTGTATGAATTTATATTGGGGTTTTTAATTTGATGGTTTCGTGGTTATGTAGCGATTAGAAATGATAGTATACCGGATTTGTTCCTGTGACCTTATGAAATTACTGAGTGCATTAATTAATGATTATGGTATTATTTTGATTAATTGTTTTTCCATGGATGTGAAGGATAATTAAATGAGACTAATCGATTTTTATGGCATATGCTTTGATTATGTGGATTTATGTTATAAGACTGTGGATTTTAAAATAGGAAACGAGCTTTAATATAGGACCAAAGAATGGTCATGATGCATTAGTCACGTGACATGGGGTCCATGTAAGATCCCCCTCCCACCTTGAAGACCTAAAGAGCAACTACGACTCGAAAAGATGGAGATGAATCATAATTGCGTCCATAAGAAATAGAAAACCCTCGCCGCAAGGAGATTTCTCCCACTGGAGGTCGATCAAGGGTACCTGCATGATCTTGGAGAACATTATATAACATATAATGTTAAGACCTATTTAGGTAATAATGAAAAATATATTGAGAACATATGTATATACATAAGGACAAAACCTTGTACATATAAGTACCATACGTGGAACCATATATATTCACGGAGAGTAGCATATATATGATTTGGAGACATATATATAATAGATATTTTATTGGGAGACACATAAATACATATATATATATCTGTGATATATATATATATATATATATATTAAATGCATGTATCATATGAGGAAAAATGTACTTATAACATTAGAGGATAATAGATATTTATATATATATATGTGATATAT
>LPNX010216265.1:51188-116924 GCA_001517045.1 Pseudotsuga menziesii | reverse complement strand
ATGTTGAATAATGAAGTTAAGGAATGTTGTTTGCCGAATGTCAAGGTTTTATGAATCAAACTGTGAATTATGCGGTCTATACTGACATTGCAGGTTTCACCGTGGTGATGGTGAGTGCTACATTCAGCGTGCACTACTAGATATTAAAAATCTGCCTGCATAAATAAGTTTGCACTAAACTTGAGCAGAAATGGGTAAGGATAAATTCCTTGATAATTTACAAGGTTATATCACTCATAAGTGATGATTAAGTTGCTACAACTTATGATTAATAAAAATTATGATTTATTGACAAATGTTTCGACTAACCATATAGCCGACTCACAAGTCGGGATAATGGCGGTAAAAAGGGTCATGCAAAGCACCAAAGGATGTGCATTGTGATTGGTAAAGTGAAATTTGTACTAAAGAAAATTTGCATGTTGCGGGAGCACCATGGTGTTAGGCAAGCGATTGCCGAGTGAGCACATTGGTGTTAGGCGCATGGTGGGGCAAGAAAAGACCTAGGCAAAATCTGGACATCGGGAAGACAGGACGCTGTCTGATGGCGCTGAGGTGAAAACTTTTGACTGGGGGTCTAAAGGGAGAGTAACCTCACAAAAAAATGTAAGTCCACCCAAAAATTTAACTCCAGGGAGAGTTCAAAGGATAACGATAAAGAAAGCTGTGATGGCAGTTTTTCAAGTCACTAATGGTGACATGTCTTGATGTGTAAATGTGAAAGTATGAGGAAATTAAATTATGTTGAATTTTGATACATTAATGTTAATAGGATGCAGATCTAAAGTAGTGTTCAAGCTAGGAACTTGATGCAGTCCTCATACTGATAAAAGTTAAAGCATGTAAGCCTTCGTAGGTCTCACAAAAAGGAGGCTAAGAAACAGAGTTGGGTGTTCCTCACAAGAATGCGAAATTAAACCAAGGGGCTAACAGAGTTAGTAATGACAAACAAGTAACACCGAGGACGGCGTTCATTCTAGGGGGAGAGGATGAAAGATCCCCCTCCCACCTTGAATACCTAAAGAGCGACTACGACTCGAAAAGATGGAGATGAATCATAATTGCGTCCATAAGAAATAGAAAACCCTCGCCGCAAGGAGATTTCTCCCACTGGAGGTCGATCAAGGGTACCTGCATGATCTTGGAGAACATTATATAACATATAATGTTAAGACCTATTTAGGTAATAATGAAAAATATATTGAGAACATATGTATATACATAAGGACAAAACCTTGTACATATAAGTACCATACGTGGAACCATATATATTCACGGAGAGTAGCATATATATGATTTGGAGACATATATATAATAGATATTTTATTGGGAGACACATAAATACATATATATATATCTATGATATATATATATATATATTAAATGCATGTATCATATGAGGAAAAATGTACTTATAACATTAGAGGATCATAGATATTTATATATATATATATGTGATATATATATATATTATATGCATATATCATATGTGGGAAAATGTATTTATAACATTAGAGGGTAATGTATATTTATATTGGAGACACGTAAATATATATCTGTGATATATATGTTATTATTTATATAAATACATAAAGACGAATCGTATACATGCATGTGTCGTATGTGGAACAATGTATTTTATTAGAGGATAATATATACTTATATTGGAGACACATCAATATATATATATATATATATATATATATATATATATATATATATCTGTGATATATATATATATATATATATATATTAAATGCATGTATCGTAAGTGGAAAATGCATTTATAATATTATACGATAATATATATATTTATATTGGAGACATATAAATATATACTATATGTGAAAAGTGAAATATGGTAGCATTACATGGGGAAAACAAATCCCACCCGTAAGTATGTTGCAACATACATAGATATTAGTGGAAGCATTTCTATATACTTACCTTGTGAGAACCGTAGACATGAATAAAAAAGTGCAAAATAATTCACCTTGCATTTTCTTAAACGTTGCCAGAACAGTTCGCCGTTAACATGAGAAATAATGGCATCAATGAAAATGCAGTGTTAATTAATAGAGGTGCAGTCATAATGGAAATAAAAAAATATTGAAAAAGGAACATGATGTATAACCTCGCACGTGTGAATGGTCAACCTCCGGGCATAGTTGAAATTTTCCTTATATCACCACGCCCTGATTCTTTTGGTGGAGGTGAATCATCAAGGTGAGTTGAAACTCCCTGTATTACAGCATTTAACTGTGGAGGCGTTACGCCTGGACTTACGTTGAAGTTGAGGAAACGTTATGGCTAGTATACGTTGAACATAAATGACCTAATTTCTGGTCGCCATTGGTTGGAGGTGTTAGGTTGCCTACCTTGACTGAACGCCCAGAGTGGCAGCCTTCCAGGAATCCGTAAGCACAAATCGTGGAGGTGCTAGGGCGGGGAAGTCAGATAAATACTTAATGTGGAGGAGGGACAGGGGGGATCGCGGGAAAATTGAGATTTGAGGGAAGGATAGGCAATAATCCTCAACGCTGGAGGTAGAGGATAACTACACCAGCCTGGAGAGGAATATCGCTGAAGGGATTCAGAGCGACTGTCTCTGCGCTTGATTGGGAAGATCTATGCCGTTGAGGGAAATGATTTCCGGCGCATTTACCAGGAACCCGAATCACCGTGTGGAGCCGCTAAAGGAGAGTATTTCCTTGCTGATTGTTTGACGGCTCCAGGTAAATGTGTTTTCTTTATGGCTTTCTAGATGCTCTAGTGTAAAAGCAAAGGTCTTGCCAGAATTGGTTTGAATGAACCTGGAAATGTTTATTGAGATTTCCATGTTTTTGGAGTGTGTTTTGGTGCGGTTTGAAACTGAACCCATTAATTAAGCTATTAGAGATCATGTTCTTCAAATGAGCCTGTATCATACCTCTGCATGAGATGGTGAGGAAATTTCCGTACAATCCACATCCTTCCTTGACAGCGTACGACTGGGAGAGCGCTGGGGACAACTGTAACCTCGGCACCTTTCCAAACGTTGGGCTTCTTTTCCCTCTCTTGCTATGACGTGACACCCCCGTCCTTTGAATTTTTCTGCTGATAGCGAAACGGATAGGTGAGAATATTTTTTCTGGAAGAGAAGGTTGTCAAGGGCATTAGGGTTATGGAACCCATTGATTCTCTTTTTCAAGCATCCGTAGTGTTTATTAAACCGAGAGGGTGTACCCTGTAGGAATCCGTTTGAGTCTTACTATCAGATGCCCTGGATGGTTCTTCCCACTCCTCAGATTCGTTACCCAATACGCTGGTGCCTTCGTTTGAAGGGGGCGGGGTTTCCGTGATCTGAACCCCACCCGTTTGCCTTTCGCATAAGCATTGTTATGATACGTGGAGGCGGAATTTTCAGGCATTCAGCTGCTCCAGTAATCCTTTTGCCTTAGAACCGGTCGAAAGGTGTGGTTTTGGACTTTATAAACTGAACCTGGTTTTCCGAATGAATTATGGATCTAAACCTGAAACGCCTCCTGCAAATTGCAGTTTCTTTAATCCATAAACGAATCTGAATGATTAAGCCTGGCACAGTGTAATTTGGTTTTTACAGTGTGATAGTTGAGTTTAGGCTGAGCTCCTCTATGAATTGTGGATTGGGTATATTTATATGCACATAGGCCTCAACCCCGACTTTCGATCTAGTGGGCAGAATGCATCAGTATCCTTTTGAGAAAATGTTGAACTGGTTGATGTTCTTCACACACAGAATTGGGGCTTGTACACAAGCATATTTTATTTTTATGAACTCCTAACAGGTAAAGGGGCATAGAAGTTACAATGCTTAATGAGAATGTAAATACTGGTGGATCGATCTCCCAGTTAGACCTAGCAAGAAGATCGCTGGTAGGGTATTAGCAATTACTAGAAATGGCTGGGTTTAGATCGGGTAAATATGTTTGAATCGCCGCCAGGGTTGTGCGATTTCCTTTTTATTACAGATCTGATAAATTGCCGTGCATAATGTGGATTTTCCTGCTATGAATATAGATAGGGAACCCCTGAATTTCTTGATGAGTTTAGGGTTTATTTTGCTGAAATAGATTACAAAGAATGATGATAAGATGTGTTACCTTATGATTTGAATGTGGTTTAAAAATGTTTGAATTCGCACTCACCCGCGTGATAGCATTTTCTTAAGGCTGAATTATTGCCTGCATCTTCCTAAGGCTGAGTTATTGCCTGGGGGGGGTATATAGATATATATATGTGTGTGAGTATATTAATCCATGTGCCAGATAGATATATGTGTGTGAGTATATTAATCCATGTGCCTACTCATGTACGAGAATGTGAGATCAATTTAGATAGGAACGTGAGATAATTATGTAAGATTCATTTCTCTATGTCTACAAGAATGGATGCTTGAAAGTTATAACTGTAATGACCACAGATATGGTACCTTATACGGGAAAAGGGACCAATTGTAGTACCCCTGCTACTATGTTTTGTAATGTACCTTGATAAGATTTCCTTGTTCAGTATGCAGTGTTGGTTCAAAGTTCCTCATGTGTCCAAGGAGTTGCGTATACTGTTACGTGCTGTCTTTAATAAAGGCATTTTCACTTGCAAGTGTCTCTCCGCGAGTAGGTTGGAGGTAATGGTAAACCGGCCATGGGTGCGGTTGTACCATGATAATGTAATTACTCTCTAATAGAAATAAAAAGAAAGCAGATTGGTGGACGTAGCCTCATGGATGAGGTGAACCACGTGAATTGTTGTCTTCTCTTTGTTGTCTTGTCTTTGGATTACCTTGGCTACTTAGATATCGTATTATGCTTTAGTGAATGCATCAATACTTAACAATGGTTAATGTTAGGTGCTTTGGGTTATGAATTTACCTTGGCAAATGAACAGATGGCGTGTAAGATTGAAAGATTGTCAGACTAATGTTTTGATGTTTTCTGTCAGACTAAAGTTTTGAATGTTTAAGCGCAAAATAAAAGATATGGTTAACTGTAGGAACTACCTCATATGGTGAAATTGATAGTAAGCTTTAACAACATAAATGGTAGCAAGAGCAATGGTTGCTTTCAATTAGTAATGGCCAAAGTTGTTATATATATATATAACCAGATTTCTTTCAGATAATGTTGTTGGTGCATGGTTAATAGCACTGGACAAGCTTCCCTATAGTACACATGGTTGTTGACACAATAAATTAATATTCCTTGTAAAGTTGTTGCTAACAGGCTGAACCTCTTTGTAGCAATAAAGGAAAAGAAAAACAAAAAAAAAATCTTTACCCTTTTTTCCGCACTCATTTGCATCAAGGTCCTACAGGGACATTACAGTCCATGGATGCATTACCACTACCACTATACCTTTACGTGACCCAAACCCGCCGTAAGATGTGGGACACAGGAAATCGAGGTGGGATTTGAACTCATGACCTCCAATTTACACCAAGTGACTTCATTACAATTGAACCTCCAATGAGCCACACCCGTGAGGGATGAATCTTTTAATGAATGTTATGTTGAATGTGTCTTGATATTTAGATTAATAAATACCTTAGATCCTTCTATTTCTATGTATGTATACCCGAATCATTTATATTTGATTAAGTTCTTAAACGTGTACATATGATTGGACAAAATGTAGATATTACAGTTTTGTATTTATAAGTCGGATATGATACTGATTTTGTATATAAATCTCACTCTATGTTTAACATGATTTTATTATCTCCCAGTTTGGAAACTCATCTCTACAAGCTGACCATTGATGATTAACTTGTTAAATGAATACTTGGTTTGTAGTGATATGATTGATCATGATCCCTTCGTTGAGTTCCTTTTATTGTTAATATATTTAGATGTGTCCTAATATGGGTATGGAATCCCAAACCATGATTAGGTTTAATAAAATATATGTGTATTGATTTTAAACAATGATAGACTCTGTGTAGAAGCCTTCAGATCCTAGAGGAATGTGACTAGTTTACACTTACTTAGATTAGTTTATTAATTTTGATATAGATCATATCCATACTTTTATAAAACATTCGTAAATTTATCTAGATGTATTTAAAATTGAGGGGAATATCTCTATGAAGAGTCTCTCGGCTCTTACTACTAAATTAGATAATTTATATTTAAAGGGTTTTATTTGTAGTCATGTAACATGACATAGAAAATATTATAGAGAGAGTTTATTTATCATTAATAATTGTCTACATAAATGAGAGATATGCGATTTTCTACATTCTGTACATGAGTAATTAACAAATAACAACTTATGCTAAGAAAATATTATTAAAAAAGATAAAAAATATTAATAATAGATGCATAGTATAATTCTTAGTTTAAAATGCATTTGGAATTCAGAACTATGCACACACTACAATTATCAGTACTAACCAGTTAATCATTTTAGTAAGGAACCTGTCACCACTGTCGGAAATACAGAAATAAAGTTGTCATTCCTCCCAAGCAACTCTTAAAGGAGCCACATATTACTTGCTCCAGAACCCCCGAGACTATTTGTTGAACCAAAAAGACAAAATATGATCAATATTCCATCTCTTTGCATGAACTTATCATTTCCCCATCCATCGCAAACTTCCTACGTATTTGATGGACATATTATTTTCTAGTTTTTTCCTAGGACTTGATCATTTATGAGCCTCCTCCTATTTAGTACTTCACAAGGAGTCTTAACCTGATTTTGGGGAATATTCCTTCTCCATCAGTAGATTTCTCACTCAACAACTTTCACAATTTGTCATTTCCACATGTGGGTCAGAAAAAAATCTTTTAAGAGCTTCTTTAGTTACGTTTCCTCTCAGTATTTTAATTATTCAATNTATATATATATATATATATATATATATATATATATATAATATTCCAAATAATAATAATTAGCAATTGTTTGGTGCAAAACTTACAACTCCCCTTAAAGGATAACACCGTCCACGTAGTTCTTATTTATTTGTTTTTCATTCCTCCATTATTTCATCTTGAAATAAAAATGGATATGCCTTTCGCATATTACTTTTCAATTCCCAAAGTGGATTCCTATGGACTAAGGTGCTTCCATTGCATGTTGATTTGTCGAATCTTATGGTTCTTGAGTAAAATTTATCTCCTTTTGAGAACACATTATGTTTCCACTTGAAGCTCTCCTTCAGTTTCTACCTCCATAACATTCCAATCAATCACATGAGTAGCATCTAGAACATATTTTTTGAAATTGAAACATGAAAAACATTATGTACTGTTATTGTAGGGGGTGATGCTAACTGATATGCTATCAGTTCAATCTTTACCAAAATTTTGAATGACACACAAAACATGGGTGCCAATTTTAGGTATTTTCCCAATATTAGGGACATTTTCTTGGGTTTTAACTTTAAATAAAAATGTTCTCATACTTGGAAATCTCGTAAATTTCTTTTTATGTCGACACAACTCTTTTTCCTGTCTCAGGAAACCTTCAGATTATATTCTACCTATTTCATTGTTAGTTCCATTTATTTTAATAAATCAGGTCCTAACATTAATGTGTCGACAGGCGTGCTCCAAGATATTGGAGTATTACACTTTTGACCATACAGAATCTTAGATGGACTTAATCTAGGGGAAACTTGGAAGTGATTGTTATACACAAATTCTACTAAATGCACATAATCTTCCAACATACTTGGTTTATCCATTACATATATTCTAAGCATGTCTTGAAAAATCTTATTTACTATTTCAATTTGTTCGTTGGTCTTCGGATGATATGGGGTTCTAAATTTTAATTGTGTTACTAATCCTATAAATAAATATTTCTAAACATTTCCTATAAATTTTGCATGTGTATCTGAGATTACTACCTTAGGTACATTGTGCAACCTGGAAATTTCTTTCATAAATATATCAACAATGTTAACAACTTTATAAGTAGACCTTACCGTAATAAAGTGAGATGCCTTACTTAGTTTATCCACTGCGACCGGGATTGTGTCGTATTTTTTAACATACTTGGGTAATCCAGTTGTGAAATCCATGTTGATAATTTCTTATTTCCATTCTAGAATTGGTAAGGTTGTAATAATCCTGCAGGATGTTCGTGTTCAGATTTTACCTCTTGAATTTCCATTTAGTGTGCTAAATATTTTGCTACTTCCTACTTCATATTAGGCTAAAAGAAATCATTCCTTGTCATGGTAATCTTTTTTTGATATTCAAGATGTCCTCAATACGGTATTTTATGTAATTCATTAGTAATAATTAATTTAATATCCACTGAATTTGGTATATATTATCTACCTTTAACTGGTAATAATCCTCTTCCATTTAGACTAGGATTTGTTTTTATTTGATTCATTTTATTTTCTAAGGTCCTTTCATTTAGTTTTTGATACTCTTTGTCAAATTTGTCTACATTTGAACTTTTATTTACTAAATCTAACTCATAGTTGTTGCTTGCATACAACAAGTTTTCATGACGACTTAAGGTGTCTACAACCTTATTCTCTTTTCAGTTTAAATGTTTTATTTCAAAATCATATTCACTTAGAAATGGTAACCACCTAGCTTGTCTATCATTAAGATTATGTTGATCAAAAAGTATTTTTTAAGGTTTGCTGAGATTCTGCAATGAAGATTATGTTGATCAAACAAGTATTTTTTAGACTCATATTAAAGACATTAATAAAAATCTCCTTCCGATGAGATAATGCCGCAACATTTTTAGTGCATGAGTGATAACAACTAGTTCTAGTCATGAGTGGAATAATTATTCTTGTGTTCCTTGAGTTTCCTAGACTTGTAGGATATGACATAGTTTTCTTGAATTAGCAATCCACCTAGAACTACTTTGGATCTGTGTGTACATACAACAAAATATTGAAAAGGAAGAAATTTTTTAAAATAGGGATTCTGGTTAAGAAGTGCTTTAAATTACTAAAAATATTAGTACATTTTCTGTTCCAATCAAATTTATTACCTTTCATTTGTAATGAAGTTATAGGGTATGTTATCTTAGAAAATCATTCAATGAATTTATGGTAGTAGCCAGTAATATCCATGAATGATCTTATGTCGGTTACATTTTTTGGAAGATGCCATTCAGTAATAACCTTAATCTAATCGGGATCGATTGATATCCCATCATTAGACACCATGTGTCCTAGATACTGAATTATGTCTTTAAAGAAGTCACATTTGATAAACTTAGGAAATAGTTGTTGTTCCCCTAACAGTTCTAAGATTATTTTTAGGTGTTCTTCATCATCTTGTTTATTTTTAGAATAGATTAATATGTCATCGATAAAGATTACTACGAATTTATCTAAGCATTTACATAATATGCCATTCATTAAACACATAAAAGTTGTCGGGGCATTTGTTAACCCAAATAGCATTACCACAAACTCATAATGATTATATATAGGTCTAAAAGTAGTCTTAAACATGTCCTTGTCCTTGATCCGTACTTGATGGTATCCAGATCTTAAATCTATTTTTGAAAAGACAATTTTCCCTCGAAATTGATCAAATAGATCATTGATTCGAGGAAAAGGATATTGATTTTTAATTGTCATTTTTTTAAAATACCTAAAATATATAGACAATCATAGAGTGTCATCATTTTTCTTTGCAAATAAAACGAGTGCTCCCCACGAGGAAACACTAGGTCGAATGTATTTTTTATCGATTAGTTGATGTACTTGTGATTTTAATTCAATAAGTCCTACTATATTCATCCGATAAGGAGCCTATGATGTTGGTACTGCCCCTGGTATCAAATTGATCATAAAATATATATCCCTTTTCGTAGGTAGTCCAGGAATTTATTTCGAAAATATATCTTTAAAGTCTTTTAAAATTGGTATATATTCCATTTTAAGTTGATTATATTTCTCTTTGTCATCCATTATGTAGACTGCAAAATTTTTCATCCCTTACAAACATACGATTTAATTTGTTATGATGATATTTCTCTTATGGTAACCTTCCTCGGAATCCTTTTACGACAATAGCGTTAGCTTTATCATCCAAGCATGAAAATGTTTTATCATAGCAGTTTGAAACGAATCTATGTTTCTCTAACCAGTCCATTCCTATTATTAAATCATACAAACATAATGGTAAAATATTTAAATCAATGTTTGTTTTTAATTCATTCTTAAAAAATTCACACTCTTTCACGAAACTAGTAACCTTTCACTTTGTGCCTGTAGCAAGTTGCACTAACCAATATTTTTCAAACTTATTTTGCTATAATTTATATAGTTCTACAATCCTGGGAAATACATAACTTAAACTTGCACCAGTTTCAATTAATATAGAAATGGGCTTGTATTTTAACATAAGTTCGATTTCAACCATCAATGTTTGATGATCTACTTATCTGTTCTCTAATGTTGTGTTGGTTCTAGCATGATTCTTTGTATATCTCCAATTGTGGTAGCTTCATGAATTGAATGGGCATTATTTAAACTTTTTCTTTTGACATGGAAATCTTTAAATTAATGTGGTTCACCACTTTCCCAGCATGTTAGTGGCTCCCTTTGTGCAGTATTTTTATTGAAGGAAGTAGGTGTTTCCCTTTATTTTGTTATTGTAGGTTTTTGCTGCTTGAAAATTTTATAATTATTCCCTTGGTATCCCCAATAATTATTCCAATTGTTATTATAAAAATTAATACTTTATTTTTTTGTTTAAACTTGTCATGTCTTTTATATTTCTAGTTAGGTATGTTCTCTCGTTTGTTTTTATATTGATCACAGCACAAGTTTGTTTTTATCATTTCCTATTTGAGAGTTGTTGGACTATCATATCTGATTTTTTCATTGAACATAAGAGGTAAACAACTGAGAAAAAACTAAATTTTTTGTTTCTGATCAATAATATAAGGCACATAATGTAATAAACTTAAGAATTTGCTGCAAAGTTCTTTCGTGGTCATGTCACCTAATCGTAATTCGTAGAATTCTTTAGCTTTTCCTTCGTAATATTTGTGTTTAAACTATTTCTTAAATGTTTTCCACATAACATAAAGCTCTTTAATTCCTTTTACTTTCTTTATGTCATCCAACTCGATAACATATTTTCCCATTAAGTTATAGATTGTCATTTTTCATTTTAATTTGTCTCGATAGTTATAAATATGTAATTACTTTCTCAATCCAGATAGCGAAGATTTTTCTTCTTCTCCTTTTTTGATTTTTCCGTTAAACATAAAAGGTTTGATCTTTCCGAATTTACCATAATTTTCTTCATGGGCTTGTATTTCTTTTTCTTCTAGTTACTATCACTACTTTCACAAGAATCTTTATATTTTTCATTATTATGTTTAGTTGATTCTTCGCTTGAATATTCAGTATCATGTTTAGAAAAATATAGTTTTCTTACCTTACGTTTATAAGGTGTATTTATTTCCATGCTAAATTCAGCTTCTTTATTTTTCTCTTTTTCATTACTATACAATTTTGTCTTTAGAACATTATTTAACTCTTCACGTTCTTTTAAAATATGCCTCTTATCTTCCTTAAGATATTTTATCTATGCCCTTAAATATTTTACAGTTTGTAGGAGTTCAAATTGGTTATCATTCCTAGTTTCATTCAAAATTACACAGATTTCTTCGTCTCTAATGTTACCTTCTCCATTGTTTACAGTATCTTTAATACACGATTCTTCTTCGGCAGACATTCCCACATCCATCATGATATCTGCAAAACAAATTTATTCTTCTCGTCATCTTTACAAAGAGATTCAAACCATAAAAAAGGTTATTTTTATGTTTTTATATCTTAGAGTGTTGGGATTTTGAAGGACAAGTGTTGAAACCATGATCTCATACCATTTTGTAAGAAACTGCTAATTTCCATAATAATAAAAAATATTGTTTATGAATTAGTATCGAAACATGGTATTTAGATGTGTATGTGGATAATATTTAACTCTTTAAACGCTTGATGATAGGGTGTGTCTTTCGCTTGGCAAACTCTCTTTATAGCAATAACTTTGGTCACAACCCTATCAAAGTGATGTTTTATGCCTTGGAGTTTAATGATATATTAGTTTAGTTATCCATGACATAAGGCTAGACCTAAGGCTTAGTCCTAACTCCATTTTTTAAGAGTAACATGTATAAGGTATTAACCTAAGTTGTCATTTGTATGAGTTTGGCACATATTTAAAAAATATAATGTCTATTGGGTTTTGTTGTAGCTAGAAAGTGATAAAGGTTGATTTATATGGAATCATGCTTATAAAATTTACCTAAAATTATGTTAATTTTTTTGGTCTTAACTTGGTTGTGATTTGAATGTGGAGCGAGACACATTATTTGACCATTTTACTTGGAAAGGGAAGGAATGATCCTAACCCTCCACATTTCTTTGATATGGTGTTTTAATGATGAAGGGGTTTTAGTACGGTTTTTAACTTGAATTCATTTTGGCTTGAGGGTATTTTTATACGTGATATGTCTAGTTTGAATATGGCTTTGTTTAGCCTCTCCACATCTCATCGTGACCAGGTTAAAACCTCATCGTATGGCATCCATAGTTGGTTTTACCCTGCAATATTGGGATTCGTTAAAGGTTACTATTAAGTTATAATGGTTGTGTGGATTCTTGCACAAAATAATCCAACCATTGCTCATTGAATGGATGGAAGCAACCCAGTTGCTTTCCCTTTGAAATTCCAAGAGCTTCACAACCCTGAAATAATTTTTTTCTTTCAGGTAAACAATTTTAAACCTATATTCTATTTCATTTTGTTGCATAGGGAAGAGGATGGGAAGATATCTAGGAGGAGTAAACCCATGGCTCTCCACACAGGTAATGGAAATAATGAAACTCGATTCTAAGCATTGGTCAAAGAATTATTTTCATTACATGTTTTTTTATGTGAGGTTTTAGCAACTAACATTTTTTTACACGCGTAGCTAGGGTTCCATGAATGGGTACGAAAGGTGTTGGGACATGGCTTGGCATTTCTTCGATGGCCAAAGTTAACCTTCAAGGTAAGAACATTCACAACTTAAAGGTTTTTTACGTTTGAAACAATTAATTTCCATTTGATGGTTCTAATTGGTTATCCCCTTTTGGTTGTAGATAAGGAATATTTGGAATTTGACCAGGTGGGAGTGGCAACAAGGATAACTCCTCTTAGGCGTATTCCTTCTCATCGTTGAGCTGAAAATCCACATCCCTTGCTCTACTTGTTAAAAATTTTATAACTTTTTTTTAATGATTGTACTGGATACTAAATCTTATCAATTTCTTGTCTTTTCATGTAAAATTGACTAGCGCAATTTTTTGCATAAAATGCTTTGGTCAAACTCATAGTCATGAGACACGAATCTATTTTGTTTTGTAGTTTAAGACGGGTTCCCAGTCTCTCTACTTTGATATTTAATGAAAAGGAAAAGAATAGTTCTTTACAACCACTAATCAAGTTTTCAAGATAAGTTTGTTTAACATAAGCCTCTATGGGTATGTAATTAGATATATTAGTTACAGGAGGGCTTCAGAGCCTTTAACTCTTGGGATGCATTTACAATAGTTTTGTCTCCGATTTAATAGAATGGATTTTACAACCACTAAATTTTTCACAGTTGTTTAAATATTATGGTTTGATTAAGAGTTATTTTGGTGAAATACTAACTCTATCGATCTTGCTTGACCTATGTTGACTTATGTAGAATCCTTTAATGAATATTATGTCGAATGTGTATTGATATTTAAATTAATAAATACCTCATATCCATCTATTTCTCGGTATGAATACCTGAAGAATTTATATTTGATTAAGCTCTTAAACTTGGAGATATGATTGGCGAAATGTAGAACTTACTATTTTGTATTTACAAGTAAGATATGATACTGATTTTGTGGATAAATCTCTCTCTGTGTTTAACTCGATTTGATTATTGCCCAGTTTTGAAACTCGACTCTACGATCTCGATGTTTATGATTAACTTATTAAATAAATAATTGGTTGGTAGTGGTTTAATTGATTGTTATCCCTTTGTTCAGTTCTTTTTATTGTTAACGTATTTAGATATATCCTAATGTGGATATGGAAGCTCAAACAAATACTAGGTTTAATAAAATATACATGTATTGATTTTAAACAGCAATAGACTCTACGTAGAAGCCTTCAAATCCTAGAGGAATGTCATTGGTTTACACTTATATCTATTTATTAATTCTGATATATACATCCATACTTTTATAAAACGTTAGTAAAGTTATCTAGATGTATTTAAAAATTAGGGAAAAGATCTCTATGAAGAGTCTCTTAGCTCTTAATGCTAAAATAAATAGTTTATATTAAAGTGTTTTATTTATAGTAATGTAGAATATCATAGGAAAATATTGTATAAAAGACTTATTTATCATTACTAATTTTCTACATAAATGACAGATCTACGATTTTTCTACATTTTGTACATCAAGAATTAACAAATAACAGATTATGCTAAGAACTGATTATTGAAAGAGATGAAAAACATTAGTAATAGACGCATCACATAATTCTTAGTTTAAAATGCATTTAGAATTCAAATATACGATAATATTACAATTGTCAGTACTAAACAATTAATAAATTTAGTAAGGAACTTGTCACCACTGTTGCGAAAAAAAACTAAAGCTGTCGTTCCTTTCAACCAACTCTTAGAGAAGCTAAATATTACTTTCTCTAAAACCCATAATCCTATTTGTTGAATCACAAGGAAAAAATATGATCAATGTGCCATCTCTTTCTATCAAGAAATCATTTCCTCATCCATTGCCAACCTCCTGCTTATTCGATGGACATACATTTTTCTAGTAGTTTTCCTAGGACTTGGTCATTTATGATCCTCTTTCTCTTTAGCACTCCACAAATAGTCTTGACCCGATTTTGGGGAACATGCCTCCTACATCACTTGAGTTCTCAATCAACAACTTTATCCATTTTTCATTCCCTTTGTGGGTCAGCAAACACTTGTTTAACAACTATTTCAGTTATGTTTCCTCTCGCTATTTTAATTATTCAATAATAATAATAATAATCCATTACATGGACTTCGAGTTTATTGCCAAAATATGTAAAAACAGATATTCCAAATAATAAATCAATTAACAATTGCATGGTGTATTGCATAGATCCATCTATAGCTTACGAAAATAATTTTCATGAAATTCTAGTCCAGCTTCCTTAAAGGATTGAAAAGATCATTATAGTGCTTCATTAAGCGAGCTGATATGTACAAATCACAATTCGTTGGAATTAACTACTGTAACTAACACCCCCCTTAATTTCAATCATAATCTACCCTACTTTTGTAAATCACAAAATGTTTTTGAATTCATGGGTCGTTTGAATTGACTACCTTAACTAATACCCCCCTTAATTTCATTCACAATCTACCGTACTCTTGTCAATTACAAATTTTTTTCTCATAAATTCAAAACTTTGTATTTCCAATGGTTTATTTAAATATATGTCACTAAATTGATTTTTAGATTTACATGGTTCTAAGAAGATTTCAACATTGTTGACTAGCTATCAAATGAAATGATATCTTGTATCAATTTGTTTGGTTTTTTGATGAAACACATGATACGTGGTCAAAGAAATGTTTGAATTTTTATCACAGTAAATAGTAGTTTCCTCCTTTTGTTCACATTTGATATTAATTAAAATTATTTTTAGCCGCACTGCATGACAGGATTCTAAATCCATTTCCACATGCTTTTCCTCTACTCATGAGATATGAACAATGAGTTTCTTTTTTGGATTCCCATCATATCACACTTGTTACAAGATAGAATGGATATATGGAAGTGCTCTTCCAATTATCCATGTTTCCTACAAAAACATTTTCTCTAGTGACGTGTTATTTATGGTTCAATAATTAATGACATAGTTGGTTGTCCTTGCAATGTATCTCAAAATGATCTTAACAATATTCGAATGAGATTCTTTGTGAGACTCCATGAATATTGAAATTAAAATAACAACAAACAACATGTCAACATATCAAGCCTAGTAGTACAGTGTAGGATATGTTGTTGATCCTTTATCCAATTTACTTAATTTTGTACCACTAGTAACTCATATGACCGTCCATTTACAATTGTTCATTCCAAATACGCTCCACACATTGTTTGCATATTTATGTTGGTGTATGTATTGGAAATATTAATTACTCATTGATCCACATATAATCTCACTCGATTCAGTTAAAGTTTGCAATACACTACTGTCAGGATGTCTGTCACGATGAAGTGTTCACGTCACTCCATATTTAAGGAGTCGAATTTAATTTCCAAAGTTAAGTTTTTCGGTATAAATTTACTATAATATTTAATGTGATTAGTGAGTAGCTTCCAAGAAAAGAAAAATTTAGTATTTCTATATGTAAAATAAAAGGATTGTAAATCATAAGATTTAGAAGAGTGCAAAGAAGTGGAAATAAATAGAAGAATAGAGGAAGAAGAAGTGAAGAAGAAGAAAAAACTATGAGAAGGGTTTTAGAGCTCAATCTCGTGTGTTTTGGAAATTATTAAGAGTCGAAGCTCTGTAAAAGGTGAAACATCCTTGTAAATTTCCAAGTTTGTAATTACGGCTATAGATCTTCATTATGTCGTGATAATATATATAACTCCAAAATGTTATCAAATAATGTCTTATTTATGTGGCACACCTTCTCCATAATTACTTTAGTAAATGTTGTTTACATTTACCATTTAGTGAAAGACACAAATATTTCACTAGGTAAAAGTTGAGTTTTTATCTCTGGAGTGCTTCACACAAGTCTCACTTAATATTTGGATATATGATATTGTGAGTATGTCACAGTATAGTTGTGTTGAAGTTTATCTGAAGTTATCATCAGTGAAAACTATGTTTCATATTATAATTATTTCAACTAAGAAATATTTTTCATAAAGTTAGACTAAAAGTTGTCCAGTTGAAGTAGAATTCGGTCGTAGGTAAATCCTATCACGGTAAAATATTGTCGAATTCAAGTGGGTGTCGGTCGACATAAAAATTGTGTCATGTTAAACGTCCATAAAAGGTGTCTCAACCAAGAATCGGAAAGTTAAGTCCTGTGGCAAAGTAATTTGTGCCACACAAGTTTGTCGCAGTAAATCCTCTTTGTAGTATAGTTGTCACAATAAATCTTAGTTCCAGTAAATTTTGGTCGCAAGTATTTTGGTCAATGTAAAGGTAGGATTTTCGAAGGTAGTGTTTCACAGCACCAAATGTAAAAATAAAAAGAAAATTTATTGATGTAAACTTAATCATCACAGTTGTACTCTCAAGATTTTGTATGGGAGTGAGGTTTAGGAAAGAAACCTTGTCTTAAAAGGAAAAAATATTTTTTTAAGGATAATAGAAATGGCTTCCACGTCGGATAGACATGTTGAGTTTGCAAAATCCAATATTCACACAAAGGAATTATGAATATTGGTCTCTAACAATGAAGGATTTGTTCAGAGGTCAAGATGTATGGGATACAGTCCAAAATGCATATATATAACCAACACATCATGTGACATATAATAACCTTATGCAGTATGAGAAGGATACCCTGAGGGAATGGAGGAAGAAATATGGAAATGCATTGTTCTACATACATCAAGCCGTGCATGAAAGAATAATTCCAAGAGTACCAAAAAAAATACCGCGAAGCAAGCATGGGACACATTGGAAACCACCTATCAAGACTTGGACAAGGTAAAGACTTCTAAGTTGTAAATTCTTAGAAGATATTTTAAATCTCTGGAAATGAAAGACAGAGATTAAGTGGAATCATTCTATACTCAAGTTATTGGGTTGATAAATCAATTGAAATCCCATGGAGAAAACATCGAAGATAAAGGGCTTGTTGAAAAAGTTCTTAGAATTGTTCCCCAAAACATTGAATACTTGGTTGTGGCCTTGAACTAAAACAAATACATGTCACATTTTACCATTAATGAGCTATAAGCCTCACTTTTCAATCATGAACACTGAATCAATAGATCAAATACATCATTATAAGGTGCATTTGCAGTAGAGTCATCCATAATCCGTGGAAGAAGTGGGTGGGGATATAATTCTAGAGACACAGGAAGATGTATTTTCCATAGGAGGACGCAGTAGCAGTCCTGCGAATGTTGCTGATAGAGGACAGAATAAAAATCTGAGTCATCCAAGTGGTCATAGGTTTGAGAAAAAAAAAATACAATATCATTACTGCAGTAAATTTTTTCAGTATGGATAGGAGTGTAGGAAGAAACATCATGACCAAGGAAGGAGAAGAAAAAAATAGTCAAGAACACTAGCACTTCATCGAGAACAATGTTCGTGGAATGTACATCATCAACTGAATGTAATGATGTCTAATAGAGTCCATGCGACATATTCTATTTAGATTATAGTTGTAGAAATCATCTGATTGGTAATTTAAATTTAATTTTTAGTCTAGATAAATCAGTTCAAAGCGATGTCACACTCAGAAATAATGTCCAAGTCACTATTTTGGGAAAATTACCGTTGGTATTATAACCAAATAGGGGCAACAAAATATCCCACCTAATGTTTATCATGTCGAAGGTCTGAAACACAATTTGTTGAGAATTAGATAGTTGATACAAAAATGTTACAAAGTTTACATGGAAGATAACCATTGTGTGATTAAAGACATGCATCCAAGCAACCGACTGGTAGCAAAAATAACAATGAAAAGCAATTTCTTGTTTCCTTTGAGGATTGTAATGTCCATAAAAATTGAAAATAAAAAAAACATTTATTAGGCTAGTAAAAAATACCTATGTGGAACATTATTTGTCTTGCGAAAATAGATCCTACACTACATGTACCACTGTTTAGTCATAAGTTGTTCTTACGTTCTATCATTTACTTTCAGTCAACATTATTAGTGTATTTTACTTAAGATGTCATGAATTTGATCACTACTTGATTCTTATGGTTGTACTTTTCCATGGATGTGCCACTTACTGGTTGTTATACTTCATTCATTTCTACATATTTTTACTTGTTATTTACAAAATCATAACTTAACTTTGTTTGTGGAAACAAAGTCGGTGAAGTGGCAGGACTCATTCTCCCATGACACTCTAAGAGCTAAATTTTTCACTTGTATAGCATGCTTACTTAGTTCAGTTGGAACTAAGGCACCTCTTTTCTTTCATATGCAAATTTTACATAGAAATGGAGAGTTAATTAAATGGTATTGAATATATTGATCTGTAATATACCTACTATTTGTTACTATGGTTCATTACCAACTCAGATTTATAGTTGGGTAAATACTATTTTCATTAATTAGTTATCATAGCTAGATTACCTATGTTCTACTTATAATTCATTAGGTATTTATGTTTCATCTTTTATATCTTAGTATATTTACATTCAATGTTTATTTGATTAAAATCATTAACATAACCTTTCTTGATTTCTTGGTAGGTTATAAACTTGGGCTTAAAAATCAGACCTTGATTTCATATATGGTTATTTTTTAATCATGGCATATTTCATATGACATGGTTCTTAAGCTTAATGCTTATGGAATATGGTAAATCAAGGTTCAACGCTTAAGCCTATGGTTATGCGATACCCATCATATAATTTACTTCGTATTTAAACTTTGGGTTGGCATAAATATTGTATGGACTATAAATTACACAAAAACTTGGGTTATATTATACTTTGTAATGAGTTTTGAGGAAGCGCATTACCCTATGGTTGAACCATATATGATAGGGGTTTAAGTCGTGTATGGGGATGGAGACGAACGTTAATGCATTGTTTGCAAACTA
The DNA here is from genome assembly GCA_001517045.1 of Pseudotsuga menziesii. Lineage (NCBI taxonomy): Eukaryota > Viridiplantae > Streptophyta > Pinopsida > Pinales > Pinaceae > Pseudotsuga > Pseudotsuga menziesii. The sequence continues at coordinate 97,105 of LPNX010216265.1, read as the reverse complement.
TGGAGAGGTGGGTTTTATGTTGATAGTGGACACCAGAATGGCACCATTAAGGATTCTTAGGGATTGTGGGAGACCCAACATACGGTTTGTCTTCCACGATAGATTTGTCATTTCATTTTGGTTGTTTGGGGTTTGGTCTTGGCTCTGCACAGGGTAAAATGGAGGTGACTGTTGGTTAATAGAAGGTAATCCCACACTTTTGGTTTCTCAATAGCGTTATGGCTTAATCATTGTTTACTTGGCATGCATACTTCTCACTTCTCGTGTCTTTGGTGTTTGCAGGTGGCAGGGTTGTCAAAGATCAGTGTGGCTAAAAACTTGGCGACTGGTTCATGGGTGATGCATAAGGTGTAAGGTAAGCATGTTTAACAAGCCTACACTTGTTTATCTCTCGGCCTCACTGAGTTTCATCTTCGTCCTTTGGTTTGGGGTTTCTCTTTGAGGTTTTGATGAGCCTTCGGGCATGTGCATACAAGGGTTGGTTTTGTAAACAATGGTGTTGTTAGCAGTGAAATTGGGGAACTTCGAGCTATTTAGTAGACTATATGTTTTTTTAATGTAATTTGTAAATCAAATTGGGGCTTTAATCCATGGGCTGCGCCATTGCTTTCAATGGTGTCATAGCCCTTGGCATGACTGTGTAAATTTTGACTATGAAGTTGGGTTTACTGTGTATATAACTATATACTGTGTTTACAAATTTGCAATGGTTATTATATTTACTGTGTGTATTAATCCTTCCCACGTCTTATATTATTGAATTGTGTTGATTTCGAACTCAGTTTTATATGAGGAATTCACCTTCTTAGATGGTCTGTGGATAATGCTTGCATTTTATTTAAAACATGGTTGTAGTATTTGACAATGTATGGCTTGGACCATGCCGTAGATGGATTAGGCGCTTGCCATGGAAGCTGCAAAATTGTAGTCTATTTGGATTTACTTTATGGTTATTACTTAATGTAATGTGGAAACAAATGAGACGTGGGTGCCACCCTAGAGGGCTTTAGTTACTCTAGGTGAAATCGTTGACAGTGCTCGTTTGTTGTTTATATATACTGTGTACTTTATTTTATAAAAGGTGGCTTATGTAAATGTTGTGCATAACTTAATGAGGGTCTTACGACCTATTACGTAATGATTTATTGCTTTGATTTATTATCTTGTGTGTTTAGAGCTCAGGTCGAGGCTGAAATTACAGCACAAGGAAAGAGCTTAAGTATTATGACTTAGTTGTAGCGTAAGTATTTGTTATTAAAATTATTGAGGTTAATAATAATATAGCTCACATACGCTGTATGCATAGCGTGGCCCTGGTAAAGAAATACCCACAGAGTTCAAAAACCGTTTGTGGTTGATGTAACGAGTTGTATTTTTTATATGCATTTGAAATGGGGTTTGGATTCCCACACGCTTAGGTTTCCTATCCACCCTTGTAATTACATTGGACTCCATAGAGATTTCGATAGGGTTTATAAAATGAAAATGATTCTTGTGTATGAATTTATATTGGGGTTTTTAATTTGATGGTTTTGTGGTTATGTAGCGATTAGAAATGATAGTATACCGTATTCGTTCCTGTGACCTTATGAAATTACTGAGTGCATTAATTAATGATTATGGTATTATTTTGATTAACTGTTTTACCATGGATGTGAACGATAATTAAATGATACTATTCTATTTTTATGGCATACGCTTTGATTATGTGGATTTATCTTATAAGACTGTGGATTTTAAAATAAGAAACGAGCTTTAATATTGGACCAAAGAATGGTCATGATGCTTACTTTGTTATTTATTTATGATGATGTTTGATTTTAAAGGAAATGATTTAGTAGTTTGCTTGTATTTAATGATACAACACTTGAAAGGTCTTTAATGGTTTATTAACTTTGATTTATTGTGGAATAATTATAGCCTGTCCTTAATAGATTTTATAAATCTATTTTATATATCTTAGTATATATATTTATACATATACATATATGTAGTAGTTCAACTATAGATAATAGCTTAGATGATCTCAATTGTAGCTTATACATATTTATATAACCTCTACTTATGAACTAGTCTTAATTAAATCTAAAACAAGCCTCTGTTGACAAATGGAATAGGTTAGTAGAGTAACGAGGTTAAAATAAAAGCTATGTAACAACCTAAAATCAAAGCCTAGTTTACAATAAAAATAGTTTAAGTAATTTAGACAAATACAGGAGCAAACTTAAATGAACAAACCCTGGTAAATACAGCATGAGATATAATTTCCAACCTATGGTTATACTTTAAGAAATGTAAACCCTATAATTTTTTAAGCTCCTTTAATGGTTGAACGTGTACAAATAAATAACCAGCATTAACAATTCATAGGAAGATCTAACCTCTATATTAGATGACCAAATCACTTGGGAACTACCACCTTCCACCGAACCATGATGTGGGACCATTCCTGGTTTATATCGGTATCTCTCCGAGCTAGACTCTAACATGCAAGTAGATTAGATCTCCTAAGGTAGGGTTTCCTAACTGGTAATCGGTTCCAGATCAATTCTCATTTTTCTTGCAATAAAATTGTTCTCCGAGAATTTACTTGAGAGAAAAATAGAAAGAATAATGATTCTTGCCAGATAGATCAGAACCCCAAGCCTTTCCTTGGCTTCAATATTTAAAGATAGACTTTTCAATCAAAGGGACAGTTAAATCAAGAAACCTTGGTTTCTTGATTTAACCCTTTTCAAATACTTTGGGTAATTACTAATATTTTAACCTAGGAACTTTCAACTAGTTCCTAATTAGACTTTGTAGGTTTTGGACTATTTATTATCTTTACATAATAAATAATAATGGACAGAGATTTTATTTCTTTCTCTCATCATTAATATTATAAATATATTTAATTCTTTATACATACCATGTATAAAGTACATAATAATATAACACTTGTTAACATTTGCATTTGGGAATCATATACCATGATCCTTAGACTTAATGACAATTCTTAATTAAGGTCAAGTAGGTAGATGGTTTAGGTATACTAGGCTAGGCAACTCTAAACATCCTTGCATGTTGGATCTCCCTTGTATAACGTGGTAGTTCTTTAGTCCTTGCTGAGAATCCAGAAATTCGAAATTTGATTTAATCACTTATAAATAAGTATGATGAGATAAATATTTTTCTCAATTCATTTTCACTTTAAATTTTATTAAACTATTTTTAGTAACCCCTAGTGCTTACCAAATCCCATAATCAATGCTTTAATAGGGAGTTACAACTTAGTGCAATTCTAGAGCTCTTCACTCAACACTAATGCTAGGATATACTTGTATGATACACCTAGGGATACAATGGCCAAAGATTTGATGCTCCAAAGCTTATGATCAACACCAACATGGAAGGCTCTAGGGATTATGCCATACACTTCGAATTATATTTTCATGTGTTCTAGAGCTTCTCGCTCAACACAAAGGTAAGTACTCATATGATCCATATCTTCTCGGTCAACACAAATCATCGATCCCTCATGTGCTCTAGAGTTCCTTACGCAACACAAATAATCAATCACTCATGTGCTTTAGATCTCCTTGCTCAACAGAAATCATCAATGACTCATGTGCTCCAGAGCTCCTTGCTCAACATAAATCATCAGTCACTCATGTGCTCTAGAGCTTCCTGCTCAATAGAAAACATCTCATCAATCATGTGCTTCAGGGTCCACACACAACACAAACAAGCATATATATATATATATATATATATATATCATCAATAATTGGCTTACGCCCAATATATAAAACAAATCATCATGTTCATATGCAGTGGGGTATTCAACCCAATATATAAAAATAAAACATCAAGATAATCATCATAATAAATGTGCTCATGCCTATAATTGTTAGGTCCAAAATTAGGGATATTACATACCTCCCTACTTATAACAACACCATCCTTGGTGTTTTAGGGACTCGAAATGACATCATGAAACAAGGAGGAGTAATCCTTTCTCATGGTGGATTCATTCTCCCAAGTAGCCTCATCAACCTAAAAGTTCTTCCATTGCACTTTCAACTAGACTACGGTGCACTTCGAAAGTTGCACCTCTCTCTTGTCCAATATATGAATAGGCTCAGGGGTAAACTCCCCTTTAGGCTCTACCTGTAATAAGGACCAATCAACAACATGTTTAGTATCATAAACATATTTATTTAACAAAGATGCATGGAAAGCATTATGGACTCCTACATGCACGGGTAATGCTAGTTTATATGCCACTAGCCTTTTCTTGGACAATATTTCAAAAGGTCCACAAAATCTAAGTGATAACTTACCACACCTACCCAAGCTCAATGAGCTTCATTTTCCTTTTACTTTCAAGTAAACATGATCACCTATTTGAAACTCTTTCTCTTTCTTTTTTTTTGATCCGTGTAACTTTTCTGATGGTCTTCTGCTTCTTTAATGTTTAGCTGGACCTTGGTAACCAACTATTCCAAGTCCATAAAAAAATCAGGCCTTAACATGAGCCAATCCACTGGGCTATCCCAAGTAACCGATGTTGTGCACTTACGTCCATATAGTACCTCAAAGGGACTCATCTTAGTAAATGTCTAATAACCATTTTTATAACGAAACTATGCAAGATGCAAGTAATCTTCCCACTTTGTGGGATTATTCATGGCATAGATTCTAAGCATGTCCTCAACAATCTGGTTTACTCTTGCTGTCTGCCCGTCTGTCTGCGGGTGATATGCAGTGCTAAAGTTCAACTGAATCTCCAATCCGGAGAAAAAATATATACAAAATTTTTGTGTAAACTTAACATATCAATCCAAGAGAATTTCCTTAGGTATGCCGTGCAATCTAAATATCTCCTTTAAGAAGATATCAACAATGTTCACTTTGTTATAGGTATACTTCACATGAATGAAGTGTGCTACTTTCGACAACTTGTCGATGACAAAAAAAAAAAAATCATTTTTCTTCTTACTTTTTGGTAAAAAGGTGATGAAATCCATACCAATAACTTCCCACTTCCATTCTGGAATGTGTAATGGCTACAGCAATCCCGCATGATGTTGATGCTTTGTTTTTCCTAGCTAACATTCCTAACATTTCGCAATAAACATTGCAATGTCGACCTTTAACATAGGTCAGAAAAAGTGTTTCTTGACGACGGATATCATCTTTTGATATCCTGAGTGCCCGGAGTAGGGTTCTCAATGAAATTTCATGATGATGCTCGACTGAATGTCCCCTCTTTCTAGAACATACAAACGATACTTGGACCATAGCAGTCTGGATTCATCTACCCTGTATTATTTTTGTTGTTGAAACAACCTGTCCTCTTTGACTTTCTTGAGGATTTCCACATAGAAGGGGTTAACTTTGTTCACCGCTCTAATCCTCTCATGCAAATATGCATCTGTTTGACTGAAATTCACCTCATATATCATATGATTTCATTATCTCAAAGCATCGACAACCTTATTCTCTTTTCCCTTAGTGTGCTATAGCTCAAAATGGTACTCACTAAGGAAAGCCAACAACCTGTCTTTCCTTGCATTCAGATCCAGTTGATCAATCAAATATTGTAGACTCACGTTGTCTGTCTTCAGAAGGAACTTCCTTCCCATGAGGTAGTTCCTCCAAATCCTCAAATCATGGATTATGGAAGCTAACTCAAGATCGCGCATATGGTAATTCTGCCCATGCTCTTTTAAATTCCACGATTCATAACAGATCGCATGATCATTCTGTAAGAGGACTCCTCCCAATCCTTCCTTTCTTGCATCCATGGAAACAATGAAATCCCCATCGGGATCCATAATTTTTAGTATCAATGTGGTCATCAAAAGCTACTTAAGATTCTGAAAAATTGCTTCACACTTATCAGTCCATAAGAACTTGTTTTCTTTCTTTTGCAAAGAGGTCATGGGACAACTGATCCTTGATAAGTTCTTAATGAACTTTCGATAATATCTGGCTAATCCCAAAAAGGACCTAATGTTAGTGACATTAGTATGGGTAGGCCAATCCTTTTTGGCTTTAATCTTTTTCGGGTCCACAAATATCCTTGTCTCGGAGATAATGTGACCTAAGTACAGTATCTCTGGTTTGTAAAAATTACATTTACTAAACTTAGCATAAAGCTGATCTTCTCTCAACAGTTGTAGTACTATTCGAAGGTCTTCTTTGTGTTCTTATTTATTCTTTGAATAACCTAGTATCTTTTCTATAAAGAACAAGATGAACTTATCAGAATACCTACTGAATATGTTTTTCATCATACACATAAAGTTCTTGGGTGCATTGGTCAATACGAAAAACATCACTACAAACTCGTAGTGCCCGTACCTTTTACAAAAGGAAGTTTTTTGAATATCCTCATCATGAATCCGTACCTTATGGTACCCATATTGCAGGTTAATCCTTGAAAATATTTTGGCTCCTCTCACCTGATCGAACAAGTCATCGATCCTAGGGAGTGGATAATGGTTCTTGATAGTTATTTTGTTCAACTAATGGTAATCAATGCACATCCAAATTGTACCATCCTTCTTCTTTACGAACAATATTGGTGCTCCCCAAGGAGATACACTGGGTCAGATATACCCTTTTCTCTATCGATTCCTACAACTACAATTTGAGTTCCTCCAACTCAAGTGCACTCATGCGATAAGGGGATTAAGAAGCCATAACTGATCATGGGGTCAGTTCGATGGAAAATTCTAGGTCTCGTTTCATAGTTAATCTTGGGATTTCCACAAGAAACATATCCTTGAATTCTTCAAGAACATGGAATTGTTCTATGTGTTGTTCCCTTTGAGACTCTATGTCTCGGATGTTCACTGCAAACAACTTGCAGCCCTTCATGATGCATTTCTTTGCTTGTAAGGCAGATATTTTCCTTACAGAAACTTTCTTTGGAATGCCCTGAACCTTCAATTGGTTCCCTTGGCTATCAGTACATAATATTGACTTGTGTAAGAAATATAGCATGACATGGTGCCATTCTAACCAGTCCATGCTGATAAGTATATAATATGATCCTAAAGGTAGGATTTTCAGGTTTACTTTCATAGAAAAACCAGTCAGGTTTACCTCACATCCTTTATCAATTTCTAAAACTTTCTATTTCATCCCTGTGTCTAACTGAACCAGCTAAGGTTTATCATGTTTTACTTTTCCTAGTTTGCATTCATCAACAATTTTAGGTGAAACATAGCTACGAAAAGCACCGGGATCAATAAGTATTGAATTAGAAGTGGTCAATATATTTCCTTCTATCTCAACCATTGTACCTTGATGATCTTCTTGTTGGCCATCCAATTCTACATAAATCAGTGGTGTTCTAGCTATGTCCTCAACAGTTGGTTCTTCTTGTAAGTTGTGCAAGACCCCACTAGTATTGTTCTTATAGTCTCGAGCATAATGAGGGATATTGCATTTCAAGCACTTGGTCTATAGTGGGGTAGCATTAGCTCCACTTGCTACTAGCTTGTTAACATTAGTAGATGGTACATAATAATTCATACGAGTTGTATTGACGTTCTTGTTCACTTGAAAGCTGTTAATATCATTTCTGTATGGCTATGGGTTAGACCTAGGTTTGTGATTATCCAAAAAGTTCTTATACTTATCTCAGTTTTTGTTCATGTTATCCTTCCTTAGTTTTCCATGCTCATAACAAAGACTATCTTTGTGTAGGGTGGTACACAAGGTATTAAGCATGTTGAATTCAATCCTCTCCCGAAAGATGGGAGGAAGAAATCCTAGGAACTGCTTGACCTTTACCTTTTCTTCTTTGATGTATGGTGCATAATGCAATAGATCTAGAAATCTATTAATAAACACGTCCATAGTCATGGATCCCATACATATTTCATGAAACTGTTTGACTTTCTTGTCGGAGAACCTTTCAGACATATATTTCTCTTAGAAACATTTTCACAAGGTATCCCAATGTATTTCTCTTAGCTCATTTTCTTGGTGTGTTTTAAATATCTCCACCACATTACTGCCTTGCCATTCAAGTTATAGTTGCAAGACGAGCCTTCATCTCACTTGATTAGTTATTAACCTGAAAAATATTTTTTCATGCCCAACAGCTCTTCTTCATCCTTCTCCCCACTGTTTACTTCACCTTCATAGGTTGAGGCTATTATTTTTCTAAATCCCCCCTAAAGATTGTCCATTAGAAGAATTTTGGGGTCTAAAATGGGCTTCCTAAGGAAAATAATAAAATAATAGTTAAAATAATAAAATAATATTGATTAATTTTGGAGGAAGAAAGAAAAAAACTTTACTTTTTGTGTTCGTATTTTCGACATGTCTCCCTGTGTTTTTACTCAAATTTTGATCGAGAAAGCTCGTTGGATGGGGAATTTGATTCCGCATCCAACGAGTACCCACACTGCATACTTTTGACAGACCCTGCTACCCCAAAAACAAGAAATACCTGAAAAAATGTGATGATGATGTCATCCAACGAGCTCTCCCGATCGAAATTTGAGTAAAAACACAGGGATACATGTCGAAAATACGAACACAAAAAGTAGTTTTTTTTAATGACAAATATGTCAATTCAACCATTATGGTTGACTTATTTTATTGAAATTCTATTGGTTCTTGAATTCCAACTCACAAAAAATTATTTTGGCACGTTTTCTTATAAGGCCCATTTTAGACCCCAAATTTCCTCTAATGATTGATTCTCTTTTTGTTTCTTTCGAGAGAAAGAGAGTCATCACTTGAAGGACTGTGATGATCTCCTTTCGGTGCTTTAGGGGTACGTTCCTCTTTTTCTTCTTTCCCTGGGCTACTGGCTCATTTATGGTATGGTTCTCTTTTGGAGTTATTTGTGGACTGAGTAGGATTACCCTGTGGGCTTCCTCCCGTCATAATTATCAGTAATGCTTCATTTATAGCTTGTTGTTCTTTTCTTTCATTCATATTGTCTTCTCTGAGAGTTTGCAATTCTACTCGAAGATTGTGTATAGTATTCAAAATATCATAATTTAGTTCCGCCACCATTTTTTCTTCTGAGGTGGGGGTGTTCATCTTTCCTTGTGGGCTATTATCTTCCGCAGTGTTCGTAAACTGAACTGTTCCGTAAAAGTTTCCTGAAATTTCAGAAATTTTAAATAACAGGAAAATTTTCTGTTAGTAACAAATTTACTATCATACTGTACTTTCTTTGCAACGACTGCTGGTGCACCCATAGGTCTCTTAGTATTGAAACTGGGATCTGATACCACTTGTAATGTCCCAAAAAATTATTTTTTTTTTTGTTAGGCTAGTAAAAACTACCTATGCAGAACATTATTTTTCTTGCGAAAATATATCATACGCTACATGTACTACTATTTAGTCATAAGCTGTTCTTACATTCTGTCATTTACTTTCAGTCAACATTATTAGTGTATTTTAATTAAGATGTCATGACTCTAATCACTACTTGATTCTTATGGTTGTACTTTGTTGTGTATATTCTATTTACTCATTTGTATACTTCGTTCATTTATGTGTATGTTTGATTTTTATTTACAAAATATGAACTTAACTTTGTTTGTGGAAACAAAGTGGGTTGAGTGGTGGTGCTCGTTCTCCCGTGATGACCTGGGAGGTAAAGTGTTCACTTGTATAGCATGCTTACATAGTTTTGTTGGAACTAAGGCACCTCTTTTGTTTCGTATGCAGATTTAACATAGAGACAGAGACTTAATTAAAGAGTATTGAATATCTTGATCTTTAATATACCTACTGTTTGTTGCTATGGTTCATTATCGACTCATATTTATAGCCACGCAAATACTATTTTCGTTAATTAGTTATCATAGCTAGATTACCTATGTGCTACTTATAATTCATTAGGTATTTATGTCTCATCTTTTATATCTTAGTATATTTACATTCTATCTTTATTTTATTAAAAGCATTAACATAACCTTTGTTGATTTCTTGGTAGGTTATAAACTTGGGCTTAAAAGTCAAACCTTGATTTTAGATATGGTTATTATTTTACCATGGCATATTTCATATGCCATGGTTCTTAAGCTTAATGCTTATGGCATATGGTAAAGAAAGGTTCAAGTCTTAAGCCTATGGTTATGCAATGTCCATCATATAATATACTTGGTAGGGTTGGCATAAATATTGTATGGACTGTATATTACACAAAAACTTGGGTTACATTATACTTTGTAATGAGTTTTGGGGTGGGGCGTTACCCTATCGTTGAACCATATATGATTGGGGTTTAAGTCTTGCAAGGGGATGGAGACCAACGTTAATTCATTGTTCACAAACTATGGAGAAGTGGGTTTTATGTCGATAGTAAGCACCACACTAGCACCAAGAATGATTCTTGGGGATCATGGTAGTCCCAACATAGGGTTTGGATTCCATAATGGCTTTGCCATGTCGTTTTGGTGGTTTGGGGTTTGGTATTGGATCTGTGTAGGGGAAAATGGAGGTGACTGCTGGTTAATCGAAGGTAAGCCCATGCTTTGCATTTCTTAACAGTGTTATCATTTTATCGTTGTTTACTTAGCATGCATACTTATCACTCCTCGTGACTTCGGTGTTTCTAGGTGACAGGGTCGTCCAAGAGTAGCATGGCTCAAAACTTGGCGACTGGTTCATGGGTGATGCATAAGGTGTAAGGTAATTTTATTTAACAAGCCTACACTTTTTTATCTCTCAACCTCTGTAATGTCCCCAAAAATTGAAAAAAAAAAATAAAATTATTAGGACAGTAGAAAACTACCTATACAAAACATTTTTTGTCTTGCAGAAATAGATCTTACACTATATGTACCACTGTTTAGTCATAGCTGTTCTTACATTTTTCATTTAGTTTCAATCAATATTTTAATGTATTTTACTTATTATTTCATGGATCTTTTTACTAATTTATTCTATGGTTGTACTTTGCTGTGTATGTGCTAGTTACTGGTTTATATACTTCGTTCATTTCTACGTAAGTTTACTAATTATTTGCAAATTCCTAACTTAACTTTGTTTATGGAAACAAAGTGGGTGGAGTGGCAGGACTCGTTCTCCCATCACGGTCTAAGAGGTAAAGTGTTTACTTGCATGCAGGCTTAATTAGTTCATTTGGAACTAAGGAACCTCTTTCTTTTCATATGCAGATTTAACACAGCAACAAAGACTTATTTAAAGAGCACTGAATATCTTGATCTTAAAATACCTACTGCTTGTTCCTACAGTTCCTTACCGACTCATATTGTAAGAAGGTAAATATTTTTTTGATCAATTAGTTATCATAGCTAGATTTCATTTGTGGTACTTATAATTCATTAGGTGTTTATGTTTCCTCTTCTATATCTTCGTATATTCACATTCTATGTTCATTTTATTAAAAGTATTAAGATAACCTTTTTTTTCTATTGGCAGGTTATACTCTTGTTTTAAGGATCATACCTTTGATTTTTATAAAGTTTAATTATTACCATGGCATATTTCATATGCCATGGTTTTAAAATTGAATCTTAGGGAATATGGTAAAGCAAGGTTCAAGGATTAATCCTATTGTTGTGCGATACCCATTATATATATTCTACTTGGTATTAAAACTTTGGGGTGGCATAATATAATGTATGAACTATACACTACACAAAACCTTATGACACAAGCTTCAGGTGGCAAGTTTATAATATAAGGTTTGAATCTTATGCGACAGGGTTTAACGTATGCATGGAAACCAACAATAATGAATTGTTTAAAAAGTATGGAAGAATGGGTTTTGAGTTGGAAGTGGACACCAGGCTGGTGCCATTAATGCTTCTTGGGGATTGTTGTAGAACCAATGTACGGTTTGGCTCTCACAATGGTTTGTCATTTCACTTGGTTAATGGTTTTTTCTAGCTTGTCTTTGCACAGGAGAGGAAGACAAAACCCTGGTCTGCGAAGGTAAGAACTGTTGGTTTTGTGAAAACATTTGATGTTTAACTCATTGCTTGTAAATAGTCCATACTTCTCATCCTTGTTTTGTTTGGTGGTTTGCAGGTGCTAGGGTTGGCGAAGAGAAACGTGGCTCAAATATTCGTTGTTGGTTCATAGGTGGTGCCAAGGTGTAAGGTAATCCTTCCACACAATCGTACACTTGTTATCCATTGGCCTGACTGGGTTGAGTCTTTGTTCATTTGGTTTGGGGCTTCTCTATGGGGTTTTTATGTGCCTTCGATCTTGTGTTAACAGAATTTGGTTTTTATATTTTGTGAGGACTTTTGGCCGTGGAGCAAATTTTAGTGCCCTTACAGGCTCTGATGGTATAAATTATGTTATTTGTAATTCATAACTTGGAATTTGGGGCTTTTATTCCTAGGCAGTGCCATTGCTTGCAATGGTTCCATAGCCCTTGGCACGACTGGTTAATACTTGACTTGCGTTATTGGAAATCCTGTACATAATATATATTGTATTTATGAAATGAAAATGTTATTTACATTTACTGTGTATGTATTGAAATTGTGTTGTGCTTATTTGATTATTCCTATGGGTTGAATGAGGCATTCACCTTCATTAATGGACTATGTATAAAATGATTTTATTTAAAACCTAGTTGTAAGATTTGACAGTGTATGGCTTCACCATGCTGTATATGGCTTAGGTGCTTTCCATGGAAGTTGCGAAATCATAGCTTGTTTGGATCTACTTTATGGTTATTACTTAATGTAATGTGGAAACAAATGAGACTTGGGTGCCACCCTGAAGGGATTTCAGTTATGTAGGTGAAAACATTGACAATGCTCATTTGTTGTTTATATATACTATGCATTTTATTTTATAAGCCATGGCTTATGTAAATGTTGCACATGGCTTAATGAAGGTCTCACAACCTCTTATGTAATGATTCATTGCTTTGATTTATTAGGATGTTTGTTTATTTAATTCGTTTGAGGCCTTGATTACAGCGTAAGCGCAGAGCTTGAGTCTTATGACTGAGACATAGCGTGTATGTTTGTTATTAGAAGTATTGAGGTTAATAAATTATGTAGCCCAAATACGCTGTATGCATAGCATGTATGTTATTTAATGTAAAGAAATACCAACAAGGTTAAAACCCTATTCGTCGTTAATGTAATGAGTTGTATTTTTATATAGATGTGAATTGGGGCTTCAACTCCCATAGGATTCAATTTCCTATCTACCCTTTTAATTACTTTGGACTATATAGGGATTTCGATAGGGTTTATAAAATGTAAACGATTCTTGTGTATGAATTTATATGGGGGTTTTTAATATGACGGTTTCATGGCTATGTAAATTATTACTGTGTAGCATTTTTCGTGGTGGTTTTCTTAATCCTATGACTTGTATTTTGTAACCCACAGGGTTCGATAATGTGACCTCTGGATTACTTAGGATTTAATTAATGGTTGGAATGTTTAATTGCATAATCGTTATGTGATGGCCATGAGCAATATTTAAATGAGACTATTTCATTTTTATGGCATAAGTTTTGATTATGTGGATTTAAATAATGAAAAGAGACTTGATCTTTGGACCAAAGAATGGTCACAATACTCACTCTATTCATTGTTTATGAGGATGATAATGTTAATGGAATGTTTTAACAATTATCTTCTATTTAAATATGTAGACCTTGGAAGGACTTTACTGGTGTCTTTATCTTAGGAATAATTGTAGTTTGTACTTTAATTGATTAGATTAATAATTCCATTCTATAACTGTTAATGTATATTTATATATAGTATTGTTATTTGTTTACTGTTGATGTCTATATATATTGATATATAAAATAGTAGTTCAGTTTGTAGATAATATCTTAGGTTATATAGGTTGTATGTTTGTACTTATAGCTATATATATAACTTACCTTTGAACTAGTTTATGTAATTCTAAAACATGCCTCTGCAGACAAATGGAATATGTTAGTAGAGTATAAATACAAAAGGAGCAGATAAATAATAGATCTGAAATAAACATAGTTTGTACTTAACCCAGTTTCCTTAGTAAAACTAATTCAGGAATTAAAACTAGGGTGCAGAACGCTTGATTAACATTTGTAGAAAAATTAAACTTTCAGAAGTAAACTAACAAATAAACCCTAGATAAACCTGGTATAGAAAATCACTTATAGCTTAGGGTTAATATTTTAAAATGCAAACCCTAGTAGATTTAAACAAAGAAACATATACATTGGGTTAGGAAGTCCAATGTAATCATTTTCCTAACATTGATGGCATTTATTCTAGGAAAGTAGTTTAGACATACTAGGGCTTCATACATGTAACTTGAAGCTCTGTTAATGGCTGAACTTGCACTATCAAGTAACTAGCATTAACAATTCAAGGAAGATATGACCTCTATTTTTTAAGACCAAATCACTTGGGAACTACCACATTCCACCCAACCATGACCCAAAACCATTCTTGATTTCAAGATGGACTTTCTCGAGCTGGAGTCCAACATGCAAGTAGCTTAGATATCCTAAGGTAGGTTTTCCTATATGGTATATCAGGTCTAGACCACTTCTCCTTTTTCCTTCCAGGAATATGTTCTCCAAGAAATACTTGTGAGAAACGAGGAAGAAAATGACTCTTCTCATGATATGTCATAACCCCAAGCATTTCCTTATCTTGAGTCTTTATAGAGAGACTTTTCAGCTAAAGGGATAGTTAAATAAAGAAACCTTGCTTTCTTGATTTAACCCTTTTCAATTACTTTGGGTAATTATTAATATTTTAACTTTGGAAATTTCAACTAGTTGCTAATTAGACTTTGTAACTTTTTGGACTATTTATTATCTTTATATAATAAATAATAATGGATGGAGATTTTCTTTCTTTCTTTCATCATTAATATTATAAATATACTTAATTCTTTATACATACCATGTATAAAGTACATAATAATATAACACTTGTAAACATTTTTCTTTAGGCATCATATACCATGATCCCTAGACTTAATGACACTTCTTCATTAAGGTCAAGTAGGTAGATGGTTTAGGTCTACTAGGCTAGTAAACTCTAAGCATCCTTTCATGTTGGATTTCCATCATATAGCGTGGTAGTTCTTTAGAACTTGATGAGAATACATAAATTTGAAATTTCCTTAAATCACTTATAAATAAGTATGATGAGATCAATATTTATCTTGAGTTGTTTTCACTCGGAAGTTATGAAATTCTTTTCAGTAACCCCTAGCACTTACGAGATCACATACTAAATGATTTAACAAGGAATTACAACTTAGTGCAATTCCAGAGCTCTTTGTTCAACACTAATGCTAGGATGTAATTGTACGATACACCTAGGGATACAATGGCCAAGGATCCGATGCTACAGAGATTATACTCAACATAAACATGGAAGGTTCCAAGGATTATTCCCAACACTTCCAATTATCTTTTCATGTTTTCCAGAGCTTCTTGCTCAACACAAAGCTAAGTACTCATGTGATCTAGAGCATCTCGCTCAACACAAATCATCAATCACTCAAGTGTTCCAGAGCTCCTCTCTCAACACAAATCATCATTCACTCAATTTATCAAGAGCTCCTCACTCAACACAAATCATCAATCACTCCCATGCTCTAGAACTTCCCGCTCAACACAAAACATCTCATCAATCATGTGTTTCAGGGTTCACAACCAACACAAATAACACACACACACACACACACACACACATATATATCATCAATAATTGGCTTACACCTAATATATAAAACAAATCATCATGTTTATATGCAGTGGGGTCTTCGACCCAATATATCAAAATAAAATATCAAGTCATCATCATAATCAATAGGAACATGACTATAAGTATTAGGTCAAAAATTCAGGATATTACATCCCTCCCCACTTAGAACAACATCATCCCTGGTGTTGTAGGGACTCGAAATGACATCATGAAACAAAGTGGGCTAAGCATTTCTCATGGTGGATTTATTCTCCCAATTAACCTCATCATCCTCAAAGACTAAAATGCTTCCATTGCACTTTCAATTGGACTATGGTTAACTTTAGAAGCTGTACCTCTCTCTTGTTGAATATATGTATAGGCTCAGGGGAAAAATCCCCTTCGGGTTCCACCTATAATAGGGACCAATCAATAACATGTTTAGTATCATAAACATATTTCTTTAAAAAATATGCATGGAAAGCATTATGGACTCTTACATGCGTGGGAAACGCTAGTTCATATGTCGCCGGCCCTTTCTTGGCCAATATTTCAGAAGGTCCACAAAATCTAGGTGCTAACTTACCACACCTACCCAATATCAACAAGATTCATTTGGATTATACATTCAAGTAAACATGATCACCTATTTGAAAGTATTTATATTTTCTTTTTCAATCTGCGTAACTTTTCTAGCGATCTTGTGATTCTTTAAGGTTCACATGGACCTTGGTAACCAACTATTCCAAGTCCATCAACAAATCAGGCCCTAACATGAGCCAATCCATCAGAATACCAAGTAACCAGTGTTCTACACTTTCGTCCATAGAGTACCTTAAAGGGGCTCATCTTGGAGGAAGTCTGATAACCATTGTTACATGCAAACTTTGCGAGATGCAGGTAATCCTCCCACTTCATGGGGTTGTTCATCAAATACATCTGAAGCATGTCCTCAACAATTCGGTTTACTCTTTCTATCTTCCCGTCTGTATACGGGTGATACGCAGTGCTAAAGTTCAACTGCGTCTCCAATCCAGGGAATAAATATATCAAAAATTTTCCTATAAACTTAACATCTCAATCCGAGATGATTTCCTTGGGTATCTCATGCAATCTAAATATCTCCTTCAAGAAGATATCAGCAATGTTCACTACGTTGTAGGTCAACTTCACAGGATTGAAGTTTGCTTCTTTCGACAACTTGTCGATGACTACAAAAATAGAATCATCTTGCTTCTTATTTTTTGGTAAACCGTCGATGAAATCCATACTAATAACCTCCCACTTCCACTCTAGAATGCGGATGCAACAACCCTGAAGGATGATGATGCTTAGCTTTGAATAGCTGACATTCCTAACATTTTGTGATAAACATCGCAATGCCAGCCTTTAACTTAGGCCAGAAAAGTGTCTCTTGACTGTGGATGCCATCTTTTGATAGCCAAGGTTCCCGGAGTAGGGTTTGCGATGAAATTTCATGAGGATGCTAGACCAAATGTCCCCTCCTTCAGGAACATACAAATGATCCTTGGACTATAGCACTCTGAATTCGTCTTCCTTGTATTCTTTTTTTTGTTGAAATAAGTTGTCCTCATGGAATTTCTTGAGGATTTCCACATAGAAGGGGTCAACTCCATTGGATGCTCTAATCCTCTCATGCAAGTCTGCATCGGTTTGACTGAAAGTCACCTCATATAACATATGAGTTCATCGGATCAAATCATCGACAACCTTATTCTCTTTTCCCTTAATGTGACTTAGCTTGAAATGGTACTCACTAAGGAAATACAACCACTTGGATTTCCTTGCATTTAGATCTGGTTGATCGAATAAATATTTCAGACTCATATTGTCTATTGTCCGAAGGAACTTCCTTCCCATGAGGTAGTTCCTCCACATCCTCAAAGCATGGATGATGGAATCTAACTCAAGATCGTGTGTAGAGTAATTCTTCTAATGCTCTTTTAACTTCTGTGATTCATAATAGATCATGTAATCATTCTGCAAGAGGAATCCTCCAAGTCCTTCCTTGCTTGCATCTGTACAAACAACAAAATCCCCATTGGGATCCACAATTCGTAACATCGATGCAGTCATCAAAATCTGCTTAAGCTTTTGAAAAATTTATTCACACTTAGCAGTCCCTAAGAACTTATTTTATTTATTCTGCAAAGCGATCATGGATTAAGTGATCTTCGAGAAGTTCTCAATGAACTTTCAATAATATCCTATTAATCCCAAAAAGAACCTAATGTCAGTGACATTAGTAGAGATAGGCTAATCGTTTATGGATTTAATATTTTCTGGTTTGATAGCTATCCCTATCTCGGAGGTAATGTGACCTAAGTACTATATTTGTGGTTTATAAAAATCACATACTAAACTTAGCGTAAAGATGGTGTTCTCTCAACACTTGTAGTACTATGCGAAGATGTTCTTCGTGATCTTCTTTATTATTGGAATAAACTAGTATGTCATCTATAAATACCAAGACAAACTCATCAAGATACCTACTAAATATGTTGTTCATCATATACATAAATTTAAGGGGTGCATTAGTCAACCCGAATGACATCACTACAAACTCACAGTTCCTGTACCTTGTACGAACAATAGTTTTGTGAATATCCTCATCGTGAATCTAAACCTGATGGTACCCAGATCGCAGGTCAATCTTTGAAAATATTCTGGCTCATCCAACCTGATCGAACAAGTTATCGATCCTAGGGAGTGGATAACGGTTCTTGATAGTCATTTTGTTCAACTAACGATAATCAATGCACATCAGCATCATACCATCATTATTCTTTATGAACAATATCGGTGCTCCTGAAGCAGACACATTGGGTCGGATATATACGCTTTCTCTATCAATTCCTACAACTGTATTTTGAGTTCCACCAACTCAGGTGCACTCTTGCGGTAAGGGAATTTGGAATCCGTAACTAATCCTTGGGTCAGTTTGATGGAAAAGTATAGGTTTTGTTTCGGAGGTAATACTGGGATTTCCTTGGGAAACACATCCTTGAATTCTTCAAGAACAGAGAAGTCTTCTATGTGTTTCTCTCTATTAGACTCTATGTCTCAGATGTTCACTGCAAACAACTTGTAGCCCTTCTTGATGCATATCTTTACTTGTAAAGCAGATATTGGCTTTACAGAAAATTTCTTTGGAATGCCCTGAACCTTTACTTAGTTCTCTTAGCTATTAGTACACAAGATAGACTTGTGTAAAAAATCGAGCATGACATGGTGTTGTTCCACCAAGTCCATGTCGATAATTACATCGTACAAACCTAAAGGTAGGATTTTTAGGTTTATTTTTGTAGGAAAACCATTCAAGTTTACCTCACATTCTTTAACAATTTCCAAAACTTTATGTTTCGTACCTATGGATAACTGAACCAGCCAAAGTTTATCATGGTTTACTTTTCCTATTTTTCCTTCATCAACAATTTTAGGTGAAACATAGCTTCAGCAAGCACTAGGATCAATATGTATTGAAATAGAAGTGTTCAAGAAGTTAGCTTTTATCTCAACCATTGTAGCTTGATGATGTTCTTGTAGGCCATCCAATGCTACATAGATCCATGGTGTTCCAACTATGTCCTCAACAGTTGGTTCTTCTTGTAAGTTGTGCAATACCCCATTGGTCTTGTTCTTACAATATCTGACATAATGAGGCCCGTTGCATTTCCATCACTTGATCTATAGCAGGGTATCATTGGATCCACTTGCTACTGTCTTGTTAACATTAGAAGCTGGTACACAAGGCTTCATACCAGATTTGAAGCTGTTATTTTGCTTTCTGTATGGCTGTGGGTTAGACCCAGGTCTACGGTTATCCAAAAATTTATTAGACTTGTCTAAGTTTTGGTTCATATTCTTCTACCTTATCTGTCCACGCTCATAACATATCCTAGCTTTGTGTAGGGTGGTATCCAAGCTCTTAGCCATGTCGAATTCAATCCTATCCCAAAAATTGGGAGAAAGACATCCTAGGAACTACTAGATATTTACCTTTTCTTTTTTTATGTATGCTACATAATGCAACATATCTAGAATTCTGTTAATAAATGAGTCCATAGTCATGGATCCCATATGTAGTTCATGAAACTCTTTCACTTTCCTGTCAAAGAACCTTTCTGACAGATATTTCTCTTGAAAAAATTTTCGAAACATATCCCAACATATTTCTCTTAGCTCATTTTTCTTGGTGTGTTTTAAATCTCTCCACCATCTTGCTACCTTTCCATTCAAGTTATATATGGAAAGATGAGCCTTCATATCACTTGAGTA
The DNA here is from genome assembly GCA_001517045.1 of Pseudotsuga menziesii. Taxonomy (NCBI): domain Eukaryota; kingdom Viridiplantae; phylum Streptophyta; class Pinopsida; order Pinales; family Pinaceae; genus Pseudotsuga; species Pseudotsuga menziesii. Next base: position 77,135 of record LPNX010216265.1, on the reverse strand, counting down.
GTTATGAACCTAAAAGATATTTTATCATGCCTAGCACCCACTCTCCAACCTTCTCCCTAGTGTTTACTTCACCTTCATAGGTTGGGGCTCTTAGTTTTCTAAACTCCCTCTAAAGAATGCCATTGCTTCTTTGTTTCTTTCTTCAGGGAAAAAAAGAGTCATCATTGGGAGGACTATGATGATCTCCTTTTGGTGCTTTAGGGGGATGTTCCTCTTTTTCTTCTTCTCTTAGGTTGTCAGCCTGTTTATGGTAAGCTTCTCTTTTGGAGTTGTTTGTGGATTGAGTAGGATTACCCTACTGGGTTCCTCCCATCATATTTCTCAGTAATACTTCATTTATAGCTTGTTGTTCTTTTCTTTCATTTAGAGTGTCTTCTCTGTCACTTCACAATTCTACTTGAATATTGTTTATAGTCTTCAAAATATCAGAATTCAACTCCACCACGAGTTCTGTTTCTGGGATGGGGGTGTTCATCTTTCCTTAACAACTGTTATCCTCTTCAATATTCATAAATTGAATTGTTCGGTAAAATTTTCTGAAATTTCAAGAATTTTAAATAACAAATTTTTTTTATGTTAGTAACAAATTTAATATCATACTTCATTTCCTTTGCAGTAAATTCTTGGTGCATGCATAGGTCTCTTAGTATTGAAACTAGGCTCTTATACCACTTGTAATGTCGCCAAAATTTGAAAAAAAAAATTATTAGGATAGTAAAAAACTACCTATACAGAACATTATTTGTCTTGCAGAAATAGATCGTACACTACATGTACCACTGTTTAGTCTTAAGATGTTCTTACATTCTGTGATTTACTTTCAATCAAAAATTTTAATGTATTTTACTTAAGATGTAATGGATTTGATTACTACTTGCTTCGTGTGGTTGTACTTTGCTGTGTATGTGCTACTTACTGGTTTATATACTTCATTCATTTCTACATAAGTTTACTAATTATTTGCAAAGTCCTAACTTAAATTTGTTTATGGAAACAAAGTGGTTGGAGTTGCGTGACTCGTTCCCCCATGACGTTCTGAGAGGTAAAGTGTTTACTTGTTTGTAGGCTTGCTTAGGTCATTTGGTACTAAGGCTCCTCTTTCTTTTTGTATGCAAATTTAACATAGCAATGGATACTTATTTAAAGATCAATGAATATTTTGATCTGAAAATACCTACTGCTTGTTACTACGGTTCCTTACCAACTCAGATTATAACAAGGTAAATACTATTTTCATCAATTAGTTATCATAGCTAAATTTCCTATGTGCCACTTATAATTCATTAGTTGTTTATGTTTTGTCTTTTATATCTTTGTATATTCACATTCTATGTTCATTTTATTAAAAGTATTAACACAACCTTTGTTTTCGATTGGCAAGTTATACTCTTGTTTTAAGGATTATACCTTTGATTTTTATAAAGGTTAATTACTACCATGGAATATTTCATATGCCATGGTTCTTATGCTTGAATCTTAGGGCATATGGTAAAGCAAGGTTCAAGGCTTAAGCCTATGGTTGTGTGATACCCATTATATATATTATATTTGGTATTAAAACTTTGGGGTGACATAATATAATGTATGGACTATACATTACACAAAACCTTGTGATATAAGCTTTGGGTGGTGAGTTTATAATATGAGGTTTGAATCTTATGCAATGGGATTTAAGGTATGCATGGAAACCAATGATAATGAATTGTTTACAAAGTATAGAAGACTGGGTTTTGAGTTGGAAGTGGACACTATGTTCGCGCCATTAATGATCCTTAGAGATCGTGGCAGACCCAAAATAGGGTTTGGCTCTCACAATGGTTTGTCATTTCGCTTGGTTGTTGGTTGTTTTCAGCTTGGCTCTGTTTAGTTGATGAAAAAGACACCCTAATTCATGAAGGAAAGCACTGTTGGTTCCCTGATAGCATTTTATGTTTAACTCGTTTCTTGTAGACAGTCCATACTTCTCATCATTGTTTTGTTTGCTGGTTTACAGGTGCCAAGGTTTGCGAAGAGAAGCGTGGCTCAAATCTTTGTCACTTGTTTTGACATGCTACCAAGGTGTGAGGTACTCCTGCCACATAAGCCTATGCTTGTTATCCCTCATCATGAATGCATTTAGTCTTCATTCATTTGGTTTATGGATTCTTTGTGGGGTTTTGATGTGCCTTCAGGCCTGTGTTAATAGACATGGGTTTTTATATTTTGTGAGTCATTTTGGCCGTGGTGAAAATTATAGTGCCCTTATAGGCTCTTTGTATAAATTATGTTATTTGTAATTCATAACTTGGAATTTTCAGCTTTTATTCCCGTGAAGCACCATTTCTTGCAATGGTGCCATAGCCCTTCGCACGAATGGTTAATACTTGACTTACGTTATTGGAGATCTTGTACATAATATATACTATGTTTATGAAATGGAAATGGTATTTATGTTTACTATGTATCTACTAAATTTATGCCGTGCTTATTTGATTATTGTTGTGGGTTGAATGAGGAGTTCACCTTCATTGATGGACTATGTATAAAATGATTTTATTTAAAACCTAGCTGTAATATTTCACAGCGTATGGCTTAGCCATGCCATAGATGGCATAGGCGCTTTCCATGGATGCTAGGAAATCATAGTCTATTTGGATTTACTTTATGGTTATTACTTAATGTAATGTTGAAACAAGTGAGACATGGGTGCCACCCTGGAGGGATTTCATTACTGTAGGTGAAAACGTTGAAAGTGCTCATTTGTTGTTTATATATACTGTGTATTTTATTTTATCAGTCGTGGCTTATGTAAATGTTGTGCATAGCTTAATGAGGATCTTACGACCTATTATGTAATGATTCATTTATTTGATTTATTATCCTATGTGTTTCTTTAATTTGGACAAGGCTGTGGATACAGCGCAAGGGCAGAGCTTGAGTATTACGACTTAGCTGTAGCGTGTATGTTTGTTATTAGAAATATTGAGGTTAATAAATTATGTAGGCTACATATGTTGTATGCATAGTGTGGCCGTGATTTAATGTAAACAACTACCCACAGGGTTCAAACCCTGTTTGTGATTGATGTAACGAGTTGTATTTTAATATGGATGTGAATTAGGGTTTGAATGTCCACATGATTCCATTTCCTACCAACCCTTGTAATTAATTTGGAGTGTATAGATATTTCAATAAGGTTCATAAAATGTAAATGATTCCTGTGTATGAATTTATATTGGGGTTTTTAATATGATGGTTTTGTGGTTATGAAAATTATTACTATGTATCATTTTATGTGGTGGTTTTATTAACCCTACAACTTGTATTTTGTAACCCACAGGGGTCAATACTACGACCTCTAGATAACTTAGGATATGATTTAATAGTTGGAATGTTTAATTGGATAGTCGTTATGTGATGGCAATGAGCGATATTTAAATGAAACTATTCAATTTTTATGGCATAAGTCTTGATTATGTAGATTTAAATAATGAAAAGAGACTTGATATTTGGACCAAAGAATGGTCATGATACTCACTCAGTTCGTTTTTTATGAGGATGTCAATTTTAATGGAATGTTTTAGCAATTATCTTGTATTTAAATATGTAGACCTTGGAAGAACTTTACTGGTGTATTTATCTTAGGAATAATTATAGTTTGTACTTTAGTTGATTAGATTCATAATTCCATTCTATAACTATTATTGTATATTTATAGATAGTATTTTGATTTGGTTACTATTCATGACTATATATATTGATATATAATATAGCAGTTTAGTTTGTAGATAATATCTTAGGTTATTTAGGTTGTAAGTTTATACGTATAGGTATATATATAACTTACCTCTGAACTAGTTTATGTAATTCTAAAACATGCCTCTGCTGACAAATGGAATATGTTAGTAGGGTATAAACACCAAAAGAGAAGATAAATAATAGATCTAAAATAAACCTAGCTTGTACTTAACCCACTTTCATTAGTAAAACTAACTCAAGAATTAAAATTAGGGTGCAGAACCCTTGATGAACATTTGTAGAGAAATTAAACTTTCAGAAGTAAACTAATAAATAAACCTCGGATAAACTTTGTATAGAGAAGATCTTACAGCCTAGGGTTAATATTTCAAAATGAAAACCCTAGCAGATTTAAACAGATAAACATATACATTGGGTTAGGAAATCCAATGTAATCATTTTCCTAACATAGCTAGCATTTATTCTAGGAAGGTAGTATAGACAGTCTAGGGCTTCATACCTGTAACTTGAATCTTTATTAATGGTTGAACCTGCACAGTCAAATAACCAGCATTAACAATCCAAGGTAGATCTGACCTTTGTTTTTGATAACCAAATCACTTGGGAACTACCATGTTCCACCCAACCATGACCCAGAACCGTTCGTGGTTTCAATCTGGATCCCCCCGAGATGGACTCCAACATGCAAGTAGCTTAGAGCTCCTAAGGTATGGTTTCCTATCTAGTATATCAGGTCTAGATCAGTTCTCCCTTTTCCTTTGAGGAAAATGTTTTCCAAGAATTACTTGTGAGAAACGAGGCCGAAAATGACTCTTCTCATGATAGATCAGAACCACAAGCCTTTCCTTGGCTTGATTCTTTATGGACAGACTTTTCAGTCAAAGGGACAGTTAAATGAAGAAACCTTGGTTTCTTTATTTAACCCTTTTCAATTACTTTGGGTAATTATTAATATTTTAACTTCAGAACATTCAACTAGTTCCTAATTCGACTTTGTAAGTTTTTGGACTATTGATTATCTTTATATAATAAATAATAATGGATGGAGATTTTCTTTCTTTCTTTCATCATTAATATTATAAATATATTTAATTATGTATACATGCCATGTATAAAGTACATAATAATATAACACTTGCTAACATTTGTCTTTGGGCATCATATACCATGATCCCTAGACTTAATGACACTTCTTCATTAAGGTCAAGTAGGTATATGGTTTAAGTCTTCTAGGCTAGGTAAATCTAATCATCCTTGCAGGTTGGATTTCCCTCCTATAATGTGATAGTTCTTCAGATGTTCTTCAGTACTTGATGAGAATACATAAATTCAAATTTTCATTTAATCACTTATAAATAAGTATGATGAGATCAATATTTTTCTCTAGTCATTTTCAATCAAAAGTTATTAAATTATTTTTAGTAACCCCTAGCGCTTATTAGAGCCCATACTCAATGATTTAACAGGGGGTTACAACTTAGTGCTATTCCAAATATCTTTACTCAACACTAATTCTATTATGTACCTGTATAATACACCTAGGGATAGAATGTCCGAGGATCCGATGCTCCAGAGCTTATGCTCAACATCACATGGAAGTCTCCAGGGCTTGTGCCCAACACTTCCAATTATTTTTTCACGTGTTCCATAGCTTCTCGCTCAACACAAAGGTAAGTACTCATGTGATCCAAATATTCTCGGTCAACACAAATCATCAATCACTCCCATTCTCTAGAGCTTCCCACTCAACAGAAAACATCTCATCCATCATGTGCTTCATGGTCCATGCCCAACACACACACACACACACACACATCATCATCAATAATTGGATTTTGCCCAATATATAAAACAAATCATCATGTTCATATGCAGTGGGGTCTTCAAACCAATATATCAAAATAAAATATCAAGTTAAGATCATAATCAATAGGAACATTCCTATAAGTGTTAAGTCCAAAATTTGGAATAAAAAAAGCCTAACTGAGTTTCATCTTCGTTGATTGGTTTGGGGTTTCTCTATGGGGTTTTGATGAGCCTTCAGGCCTAGGTATACAAGGGTTGGTTTTGTAAATGATGGTGTTGTTACCAACGAAATTGGGGAACTTCGGGCAGTTTACCATATTGTATGTTTTGTTTATGTAATTTGTAAATCAAATTGGGGCATTAAGCCATGGGCTACACCATTTCTTGCAATGGTGCCGTAGCCCTTGGAACGACTGTGTAAATTTTGACTATGAAGTTGGGTTTATTATGTATATATTATATACTGCGTTTACGAATTCACAATGGTTATTATATTTACTATGTGTATTAATCCTTCCTGCGTCTTGTATTATTGCGTTGTGTTGATTTAGAAATAGGGTTTATATAAGGAATTCACCTTCTTAGATGGTCTACGTATAATGCTTGCATTTTATTTAAAAATTGGGTGTAGTATTTGACAACGTATGTCTTAGTCCATGCCATAGATGGCTTAGGCGCTTGCCATGGAAGCTGTAAAATCGTAGTCTGTTTGGATTTACTTTATGGTTATTACTTGATTTAATGTGGAAACAAATGAGATTTGGGTGCCACCGTGGAGGGATTTTGTTGATGTAGGTGAAATATGTTATAGTGCTCATTTGTTGTATATATATACTATGTATTTTATTTCATAACCCGTGGATTATGTAAATGTTGTGCATAGCTTAATGAGGGTCGTACGACCTCTTATGTAATGATTTATTGCTTTGATTTATTAGGTTCTGTGTTTAGAGCTAGGGCCGAGGCCGAACTTACAACACATGGGTAGAGCTTAAGTCTTATGACTTAGTTGTAGTGCAATTTCTTTTTATTAAAAATATTGAGGTTAATAATAATCTATCCCACATACACTGTATGTATAGCGTGGCCCTGGTAAAAAAATACCCACAGGGTTCAAATCCTATGCGTGGTTTTTGTAACGAGTTGTATTTTTTATATGAATGAGAAATGGGGCTTGGATGCCCACAAGATTCGATTTCCTATCCAACCTTGTAATTAATTTGTACTGTATAGAGATTTCGATAGGGTTTATAAAATGAAAACGATTCGTGTGTATAAATTTATACTGGGGTTTTTAATATGATGGTTTCGTGGTTATGTAGCGATTAGAAATTTTAGTCTACCAGATTAATTCTTGTGACCTTAGGAAATTATTGAGTGCATTAATTAATGATTATGGTATTAGTTTGGTTAATTTTTTTTAATATGGCTATGAACGATAATTAAATGAGACTATTCAATTTTTATGGCATAAGTTTTGATTATGTTGATTTTAAAATAGGAAAAGAGCTTTAATATTGGACCAAAGAATGGTCATGATACTTACTCTATTATTTATTTATGATGATGTTTCATTTTAAAGGAAACGATTTAGTATTTAGATTGCATTTAATGACACAGACCTTGAAAGGTCTTTAATGGTTTATTAACTTTGATTTAATGTGGAATAGTGATAGCTTGTCCTTAGTACAATAGTTTTATAAATCTATATTATACCTGTTAGTATATATATTTATATATAAACATATATGTAGTAGTTTAGCTATAGATAAGAGATTAGATTATATGAGTTGTAGCTTATACTTATATATATAACCTCTACTTCTGAAATAGTCCTAATTAAATCTAAAAGAAGCCTCTACTGACAAATGAAATATGTCACTAGAGTAACAAAGTCAAAAGAATAAATATGCAATAACGTGAAATCAAAACCTAGTTTACAATAAACAAAGTTTAAGTAATGAAGATAAATACAGGAGCAAACTTAAATGAAAAAACCCTTGTAAATATAGCATGAGATATAATTTGCAACCTAGGGTTATACTTTAAGAAATGTAAACCCTGTAATTTTTGAATCTCCTTTAATGGTTGAACCTACACACTTGAATAACCAACATTAACATTTTGTAGGAAGATGTGACCTCTGTATTAGATGACCGAATCACCTGGGAACTACAAGGTTCTACCCAACCATGATGTGGAACCATTCTTGGTTTAAATTTGGATCCCGCGGAGATGGAATCGAGCATGCATGTAGCTTAGAGCTCCTAAGGTAGGGTTTCCTAACTCTTAATCGAATATGGATCAATTCTCCTTTTCCTTGCAGGAAAATTGTTCTCCAAGAATTTACTTGAGAGCAAAACAAGCAGAATAATGATTCTCCCTAGATAAATCAGAATCCCAAGCCTTTTCTTGGCTTCAGTATCTATAGACAGACTTTTCAGTCAAAGGAAAGGTTAAATCAAGAAACCTTGGTTTCTTGATTTAACCCTTTCAATTACTTTGAGTAATTATTAATATTTTAACTTAGGAACTTTCAACTAGTTCCTAATTAGACTTTGTAGGTTTTGGATTATTTATTATATTTACATAATAAATAATAATGGATGGATATTTTCTTTCTTTCTTTCACCATTAATATTATAATTATATTTAATTCTTTATACATACCATGTATAAAGTACATAATAATATAACACTTGTTAACATTTGTATTTGGGCATCATATACCGTGATCCATAGACTTAATGACACTTCTTCATTAAGGTCAAGTAGGTAGATCGTTTAGGTCTACTAGGATAGGAAACTCTAAACATCCTTGCATATTGGATTTCCCTCATATAATGTGGTAGTTCTTCAGTCCTTGATGAGAATACAGAAATTTTAAATTTCATTTAATCACTTATAAATAACTATGATGAGATCAATATTTTTCTAGAGTCGTTTTCACTCAAAAATTTATTAAATTCTTTTCAGTAACCCCTAGCGCTTATTAGAGATCATACTCAATTCTTTAAGAGTGAGTTACAACTTAGTGCGATCCCATATCTCTTTGCTCAACACCAATGCTAGGATGTACTTGTATGATACACCTAGGGATACAATTGCCAAGGATTCGATGCTCCATAGCTTATGCTCAACATTAACATGGAATTATATAGGGATTATTCCCAACACTTCCAATTATCATTTCATGTGTTCCAAAGCTACTCTCTCAACACAAAGTTAAGTACTCATATTCTCTAGAGCTTCTAGCTCAACACAAATCATCGATCCCTCATGTGCTCCAGATTTTGTCGCTTAACAAAAATCATCTATCACTCATGTGCTCTAGAGCTCCTTGCTCAACATAAATCATCAATCACTTATGTGCTCTAGAGCTCCTTAATCATCACAAATAATCAATGATTTGTTTTCTCTAGAGCTTCCCACTCAACATAAATAATCAATCACTTATGTCCTCCAAAGTTTCCCGCTCAACATAAAACATCTCCTCAATCATGTGCTTCAGGTTCCACACCCAACACAAATAATAATATATATATATCATCATTAATTGGCTTACACACAATATATAAAACAAATCATCATGTTCATATGCAGTGGGGTCTTCGACCCAATATATAAAAATAAAACAACAAGATAATCATTATAATCAATAGGCCTATAATTGTTAGGTCCAAAATTCTGGATATTACAAGGATAGTTCCAAACATGAAATGAAAGGAAAATATAGGAGATTTATTCAAGGTAGAAAGCATAGATGCATACATGTAGTGTGACAAGAAAGAAAAGTACATCTCTAAAATTCAAGCAACATTTCAGACATAAATTCAGGATGACTCATGGTTGTGGCATTTCAGGTTTGGACGTCTGAACTTTGGTGGGATGAAGATACTAGACACGAAGGATAGAGAGAGTTTGTGAAGGATGCATATTTGGTAAGAAACATAGAGATACATCTCTATTCGGAAATTTATACAGAGCACACACATCACTTGGGGTTATGCAGTCTTACATTTATGACTTAACAAGAAAAACATGGGTATATTTTATAAAACATAAATATAATGCATTTATTTGATCTCAGTAGTTCAAGGAACTTGTGGAGAACCAATGTGGATACAACATAAAAATCCTAAGGATGGATATATAAGGTGAATATGTCTCAAATGACTTCCTAATTTTTTTCAAGTCTCATGGCATACACAAGCAATTCATTGCGTGGTATACACCTAAAAAGAATGGTGTCATAGAGAGAAAGAATATAACCATTATCGAGATGGCACACATCATGATGGTAGCCAATCATTTTCCAAATGAATATTGGGCTGAAGTAGTCGCAACTGTTATATATATTATAAACTCATGCCCGACAATGAGTGTGAATAACAAAGTCCCCTCAAGAAGTATGGATGTGTAAGGATCACAATGTTTCTCATTTAAATTTTTTTGGCTATGTGCCATATGCTCATGCTCCAAATGAGCTCAGAAGGAAATTAGAGAACAAGGGACATAAATGCATTTTTGCTGCTTTCTCTAAAGAAAAAAATCATACAACCTCCATGATCCCGTCGCAAGGAAAGTGATCATAAGTCTTGATGTTCACTTTGGAGATAGTAAATCATTGGATGGAACTGTAGAAAAAAATGTCAATATTGTGACGACTCTCGAACATGATGAAATCATGGACAAAGTGGTTGAAACACCACATGTATGATTAAATATCATAGCACTATCGACTCCCAGGACACCATGGCATGGTTCATCACAAGGAACGCAAACACAATTCGCCACTCAAGCTACGCAGACAAGAACACCAAGAGGAAAACAGACGCCATCAAGTAGTTCGTCGAGTTTGATATCGGCAAACCCAATAAAAAAAGAAGTATGTGTGTGTGAAATACCTCTCATACCTCGATGCCGTTATGTGTAAAAAAGGGGCCAAATTTTGTTTTGCTGTTACTATGACTTGAGTTAATCAAGTTAGTGGCATATTTTACACAGGAAAATGTATCAGCCCCACAAGAAAACAACAAAACAAAAAAAACCCTTCTTATTCGTTTCAAAAGACAACTAACAAAACACGATACCTCTATCTAACCTTTTGCCAATTTCCTGTCATTCCTCTAGAGTTCAGTCTTTCCCTTGAGTTATAATTTCAACATTGTTAATTAGTTATGGAACACACAGTATGTAAATCATAATCAATGACTAAATGCTTTATACATTTCTTTTTTTTATCAATTCTTCAAGGTTTTATCCTTTCTTTGAAAACGTAACGTTCCTATCTTGCTGATCATAATAATAATAATTATTATAATAATCCTCACGATTGAGCACCATGCATACTAGATTTAGACACTTATGCTTTCTCTCAATAAGGGATAATTCTATTCCACCTCAAATTATCAATTTGCAACATACCCATTTTAGACAGCCTTTAACATAAATTTTCCCCTAACCCTTTAACTAACAAAAATATGGGTCTCAAGGTGATCTTTACAATTAGTTGTTTTAATCATTAATTTTTTTACCATAATGTACCCATCATCAAGGGTGCAGAGTTATGGAATTACCATCCTATTAATCTAGGATGCTCCATTGCCAATCATCTGTAAACTAATACAACTTACGCTTGACTCCAATTCATAACTTAACTTTACAAGATATTCAACCATTTAATCTATTAGTGGTTTGGTTGGAAACTGAAAGTGTTTTCATCATCATAATGCATTTGAAACAATACTATGTGCAGACCAAAACTCATTATAATAACTCTTCTTGATTATATTCTACAATAGCAAAATCTATTAACAAAATTGCAGATCAGCATCACATGTACGCAAAACAATGTCAGGAAAATAAAACATTCAGACACATGAAAAGGAGATGGAAAAAAATGTACATGGTTCACCCCAACCTTGGGGTTACTTCCACCAAAATGTGTCACATGCCTGTGACATTCATTTCATTAAATGGTTACAATCCGCAATGAAAATGTTGCCATCATTTTCTATTGAACCTCACCGGATCCTACTTAGGGAGTATTTCTCTAGAATTCATTCTATAAAGATTCTTTATAGAACATGTGACAATGTACATGAAATAATAGACATGATACTTATATATTCCCATTACATTATAAACAATATCTCTTTTCTGTGGAGGTATATGTACCTTAAATATCAGCATCTTTGTTTTTCTCTCTAGATCATATGTATTACGTATGGATAGTTTATAACTTAGAAGCATACAAAAAGGGCATATGAAAACAAAGTATATACTGCGTTAACAAGGCTAGACCCTCCATTGGATATGTTGGGTTCATACTGAGTATATACTATGTATCTTCCATAATTAATACCCTTATCATGGGATTAGTGATATGTTACTAATAAAACATGTATAGAGCCTAATCAATGGAATTGCTTTGTCACTGTCACTGCTTAGTTAGTTAGTATACAAATGTGTGTTATTATTGATATTAATCCAGCTTACAGCTTCTATGATGCTGAACTAAGCTGATATTATGGATCCATGGTAATACCTCTAGCTTATTACACATAGTATGACAGATCTATTTCTTACTAGTAGTATTTTATGTGATGTAGCTTGTATAAGGATAGATGTAATCCCATATCTTTATTACAACCTATAAGCTAACTTGGAGCTACACGTACTCAATCACTATGACCTCCATATGAATAAGCCCGCTTCCACTGTTCTTAAGGCTTATAACCCATATGAATATGAATGATAAGACTAGGATAAGATCCCTCTACCCGACCCCCTCTTTGTACTCACGGGAATACCCATCTCTTCTTTCATAACTAAATCTATAATAAAGAAGCGTGACTTTTCGTTTTTTTTTTGGGATAGGTATCGATACTCGATAGGGGGTGTGCTATGCAGGTGCTGGCCTAACTTCAAGCATACAACAAGGCATATGAAAAAATAATCATACACTGCAATAACCAGGCTAGGACCTTCCATTTCAAAGGCAGAATAAATACTATGCAGGAGAATAAATACAAGGGTTTATTTAGAGATCTGTCAATACTTCCAAAGTAAGACATCTTCGCTAACACACAGAGGTCGAAGGTAAGAATCCTTCACTAACACGTTGAGGAAATAGTAATATAAGATCACTAGAATGCAAGGGTTTTGAATTAATACACCTTCACTATCATGCATAGGTATAAATAGCAATCATAAAAACACTGAATCCCATAGTAAACTAGGGATCTGGTATTGCTGTTAAAATAATGTGCAAACACTAAAGTCACAGAAGTAAAAATAGAGATCAGGTAAAGTTTTCAACATACAAATAACCGTAGCAGACCGAACTCCTCCATATATTGGGCCCAGATCACTACATAGAACGCCTGTGGTGGCAGCTAGGACTTGAAGGGACTGTAAAATGCGAGAAAAATCCAAGCATTGGCAACGAAGACACACCATTTTCACCCCCGAGATTCATCTTCGTGACTGTAATTTCCCCCCTTTCTTGACAAGAAAACCATGATTTAAAAAGAGACCCAATCCTGGACATCCACTCTCTCGTCGACGAATTTTCCACTTACATCGGCCATAATTACTCTAGAATAGTTGTCGTTTGAATTGACTTTTACTGGGAGGGTTTTTACGTTACAAACTCCATAATTTCAGGTGACCATTTTATGGCCATGAATATCAAATGTAGTAAACATTTATTTCTTATCCTCATGTCGAACCATTCCTTCCGTCTAGCCAAGATCCAAGTGCAGAAGGAATCAATTTAAGAATTCAAGAGTCTTTTTTGCTGAAGGAATTAATTCTTCATCCACAATAACACTAAACAAGGTTTTAAACTCCTTTCTAAATCCATTGTAACCATATATATATAATATTATGAAACATGCTCAATCCCTCATTTTCATATATATATAATATTAACAAAGCACAAAAGCCTCCTTGCTTGCCCCAAGTCAAATTTCCCATCCCATAAATGTTGCGTTATTATGAATATATATATATATATATATATATACAGAGAGAGAGAGAGAGAGAGAGAGAGAGAGAGAGAGAGAGAGGTGCATCACCATAGGTGATAATGGTTATGTTATTATGAATGTATATATAACCGTTGTATCCTTTGTATGTTATTTTTATCATTCCAACTCATAGCTCATATTTATTATTTCATGTCGTAATGAGTTTAAGGTAAGACATCATGTCTCCCTCAAAACGGATCATAAAGATCATTATTTTGTTAACCAAAGTAACTAATCTCTCTATTACTTATGTTATTATAGGTCAATAACTTAGGATTTTGGGTCGTTGAGGGAGTTTTTGATCTTTTCTCGATTCCTGAGGCTCAACTAAATGTTTTACCTTTCCCTTGGTGGATTTCTTCCACCATCATCGTTTTAGTCACACACACACACACACACACACACACACACATATATATTTGTTTTTCCCCTGGTCAATTTAGTTATCTTAAGTTTACTGCTTAGGAGATTAATATACATACAGGTCTCATTTCTGGTGGGGCCTTGGCCTTGAGCTCCTCACCAAGAGACGAATACAATAACATTAGAATTTACAAAATTTCTAGGGTTCTTGCAAGAGGGACGTTACAGTGTGAAATATATGAAGGTGGTACACCAAATTAGTTCTCTCTCTTTTCATTGTTTTCTCAAATAGATGATCCTCTAACATTTGAGGAAGATGACTAAGAAAAAGTATGGTAATAAGCCATGGATGAAGAAATAGAATGCATTGAGAAGAACCAAAAAGGGGAGTTGGTAGATGTACCAACATATAAGGATGTAATTAGTGTCGAACGGATTTACAAGCCCAAGATAGATGTTGATGGGAATGTCCAAAAGCATAAGGAAAGAATGGTCGCAAGAGGGTTCACACAATAACCCTTCATAGAATTCAATTAAAATTTTTCACCAATCACACACATGGATACCGTCAAAACAATTACGGACATTGTTGCAAAAAAAAAATGGCATGTTTATCAAATGGATGTTAAATCATATTTTTTGAATTACTATTTGGAGGTGTAAGTATATGTGGAACAAACACTAGGATATGAAGTTCCAGGACAATAGCAAAAAGTATATAGGATAAAAAAGGAACTCTAATATTTGAAGCAAGCTCCTAGAGCTTGGTACAGTCGCATTGATTCCTATATCACCCACAATAGATTTCACAGAAGTGAAATTGAACCGAGATTGTACACCAAACTTTGTGAGAAAGGTAACATGTTAATTGTCTGCATGTCTGTAGATTATTTAATATTTTCTCGTGATTTTTGCACAAAGGGTTTTAGAAAAGTCATGGAAAACAAATTTGAATTGATTGATTTGGGTCTTACAAAGATTGTCTGGGAATTGAAGTCCAATAGTATGAAATTGGCATTTCTATATCACAATCAAAGTATGCAAGTGCAGTTTCAAAATGATTCAATATGTCTAATTGCAATACAACCCGAACACTAGTAATAAAAGGTTTAAAATTGAATAAAGAGAATGATGGATGAACTGTAGAATATATGATTTTTAAGAGGATATTTGGTAGCATTATGTATTTAACTGTTACAAGACTAGACATCATGTATGGAATAAGTACGATCTCAATATTCATGGAGTCACCAAAAGACTCTCATTGGAAGGAAGGTAAAAGAATTCTAAGGTAGGTAAGTGGCAAAAAATACCTTTCCATAATGTATTCAACCTTAGAAAATTTTAAACGCATTTGATACACTCACAATGACAATGGATGAAGAACAGATGACATGAAGAGAACATTTTCATACACATGTCATTTTGGTATAGGTTTTGTGTCGTGGGATCCAAAAAAACATGTGATAGTAACTATGTCTTCAGCAGAAGCAGAGCATGTTGCAACTACAGTGGTTGCATCTCAAGTTGTTTGTATCTAGATATTTTTAAAATACCTATCACAGAACCTGTAAGAACCAACAACAATTTTCTACGACAACAATTCAACCATTGCATTATGAAATAATCATGTGTTCCACAAGAGAACCAAGCACATCAAAAGAAGGTATCAGTTCATAAGAGAATTGGTGAATAATAAATAAATTTGTTTAGAGTTTTGCACATATGAATACCAAATTGAAGAAATATTTACAAAACCATTGTCAAGGGATACATTCCAATATCAACGAAGTTATATTTGGAATGAAAAATTACGCTCGATGAATTTTGTCTTGAATAGAGCAAGTTTCAGCTCTAAAACATTTTTTTTAAGATCCCCATCTGCTCATAATCAAGGGGGATTGTTGGAAATATTTTCTACTCGTTAATCCACATATCATCTCAGTCGATTCAGTCAAACTATGGAGATATACATTGTTGTTATGAAGTCTATTAAGATGAAGAGTTCGCGTCTCTCCATATTTAAGTGGTTGAATTTAATATTTCAAGTTATGTTTTTAGGTAGAATATTACTACAGTCTTTACTGTAATTCAGTAGGTTCTAGGAGAAGTAAATTTTAGTCCATCCGAAAAAAATATAGGACCTGAAATCCATATTTAAACAAATAATAATATGTAATTGACAAGATAATAAATATTACAGTGATGCTCTCAGTTTATAGGCACTGATCATGCACACTGAAGGGTTATGCCCTTTCAACTTAATAATTAATAATTTATTGTATATAACTAATACATCATTTTAATATTCATAACATTTCCATTCCCATTAAACAAGCTTTGTCCTCAAAGCGACGGTAGTGAGGGATGAATTTTTTGAAATTGTTTTGATTCCCACATTACGTCTTCTTCATGAATTGTTTTCCATTTTATAAGGTACTCTTTAACTACTCTTGTTATTAATCTCTTCTCTCTGGTAGCAATGATAGATTTTGGCTCAAAAATGATTCTTACTTCTTCATGTCACAAGGGAAGTATTGTTTATGCTTCTTGGTGTTGACCTATCACCTTTTTTAAGCATGAAACATGAAAAAATTATAAATGCGACTTGTAGTTGGAAATTTCAACACATATTCCACATGAACAATATTCTTATTGAATTGATATGGGACATAAAATCGTGGATCCAATTTATTTTGTTTACCTTGTGTAAGTGATAACTACTTATAGGCTTGTAGTCTTCGAATACCCTATCTCCAACTTCAAATTCTTGTTATGTTCGATGTTTATCCACTTGTCTCATTCTATTCCCCACGGTATTCATGTTATCTTTAAGTATTTGGAAAATATTTTTGTTTTCTTCCAAATGGACATTTACCTATGCAACCCGTTCTTGCTTGGTAATGGGATCCTTCCATTTTGGGGTTTCATATCCATAGAAGACTCGAAATTGTTTCATTTTCATGAACGTATGATAGGTATAATTATACCACCATTCATTAAGATGTGGCTATTGTAACCACTTGTTTTTCTTGTCAGTTACAAAGAAACAGAGGTAGGTTTCTAAGATATTTTTGACAACTTATGTATGGCCATCCATTTGTGGATGGTAATCCAAACTCATGTTAAGTGACTTCCCTATTTGTTTGCAGAACTCTCTCCAAAAATTACATTTAAACATGGTCCATATTTATCACTTACGATAATATTGGGAAAACCGTGTAATTTGTAGACATTTTTATACAAGGCTTCAGTTATTTCTTTTACAGAGTTAGTTTTTTTCACTTTGACAAGATGTGCATATTTGGTTAACATGTCTACTACTAGTAGCATTTTTTCTTTACCATATGACATAGGTAAACCTTCAATGAAATCCATTGAAATCCCCCCCCACCCCGCCCCCATTGATGATTTGTGATATGTAGCAGATAGAGTAACCCCAAATGTGAGATATTCTCAGTTTTGCTTCTGTGACAAAGGTCACAATCCATAACATATTTTTGAATGTTGAAATTCATACCCTTCTAAAAGAATGATTTCCTTGCATTATAGTAGGTTTAAAAAAATACTACATGAACTTTGGCTAGGAAATCATGTGATTCTTTGAGAACCTTGGTCTTAAAACTAGAGTTGGAACTTAATTAAATTCACCCCTTTTACCATCAGAGGTCATTATTCCATTCAAACTTCAGATACTTATTTATGTCATTGATTATGGAGAAAACCTATGAATTTTTGGCATATTTAGTTTTGATTTTGTCCAAAAATTATGGGAATACCATTGATTCTTAATAGAATTCAACCTATTCATATTTTCTTGATAGGACATCGACTACTACGGTGTCCTTCCCCTCTTTATGTAATATCTCCATATCAAAGGTAGATATTTTCTCGATCCAATTTTGTTGTTCAATTGTTAATGTTGTTTTCTCTAATAAGTGATGCAAACTCTTATGATATGTTTGCATCATGAATTTGATTCCCAAAAGGTATTTTCACCATTTATTTAATACATGCATTATAGCAAGCATTTCATGTCTATGGTTGGACAATACGAGTCATGATTGCGAGGGATATTTTGGGTGTGTCGTTGAATTCGGTTGCAATATTTGGGGTAGGACTTTCTTCACTATCCAATTCTTCTTCTTATTCTCATTCACTATTCTCCTCTTCATCACAAGTGTATAATTGTTTTGAATTTTCCTTTGGGAGACACTTATGTTTAGGATTCCACTTGTATCTACATCATCGACATATTCCTTATTTCATTCATTGATTTTCTAGGATATTTCTATTGTCTCTTCTAGGTGGTGGAATGTACTTTTTTTATATGCATCTATTTTTATTTGGTTTTCCCATTATTTTCTTGGAAATTATCAAATTTAGCTTTAGATGTTTTTTCCTTTCGTCTTGCCACCTCAAAATTTGGTATGTGATGCATTTTTAATTCCCTCTAGATATATGGCTTTAGGCCTCCCAAGTGTGGAAATTGAACCTACGTGTTAGAACAATTACACTCACAAGAATTGCCAATTACACATGCAAATTACTCACAAAAGAGACTGAATATGGAGCAGAACACTAATAATTATTGAATAAGTGTACAATAGCCAACCCTATGAAGTCATAGGCTTCGACAATAAATAATTACATGAGAGATTCGAATGCATAAGGATTCCATTCTAATTTTGTCAAAAGCAGGCTTACTAAATCTAAGCAAATCCCCCATAGGTGCATAAAGCAGTTTCCAAATCTGTCTAGGGGATCACGAATTGGAAAAATCAATTAGGAAAGATAATATATGATCTAAGGATAGCTCATACATGCTTTTATTAGGATAAAAGGGTGGAGGATGATGAGGAAAAAAAACAAGTTAACTTCACCTAGTCAAACTTTCCCAATTGCCTTAAAACTCAGAAAAAGCAGGCAATAAACCAGAAAAAGAAGACATGTGCTAGGAAGGCCAGGAATAAATTAGATTTGATTAAAGGTGGTTTCCCAAGTTCTCATTGACTCAAATTTAGCAAGTTTTGCCACTTTGTATGTGTGGAGGGAAACTTGCATAAGGTTGAATATGGAAACTAGGCAAATAAGACAAAAATTGGATTAATTAATGTCTAAGGTAGCTAACTATGGGTTGATTTTTCTAACACCCCCCCTTAGGCCTGAATTATGAGTAAAATATCAGAAAATTATAGGGCCTAGCAACAAGGCTTAGTCACCCTTTACATACTGCATGTCCATTTAACCAAGGAAAGAGGAAAAAACCCGGTGGGAAAAATCCTCCCTTAAACATGGACAGTAAAACAAAATTTGAAAATATTGTCATCACTCATGCTTCATAGTATGATCAGAAATCCCCAGTAGTGATTTGATATTGCTGAATGTCTTCTCACAAAAACATTGGTGAAGATATCTGCTACTTGTTCTGAAGATGAACAGAAGAGTAGGTGAATGGTGCCATCATGCACAAGCTATCTGATGTAGTGCATATGGATCTCAATGTGTTTGGTTCTCTGTTTCTGAACTGGATCATTGTAGATTCAATTGGTACTCTTATTATCAAAATATATAGTAGTGGATTATTATGATTCGAAGCCACACTCACCAGGTAACCCCTGCAACCATGAACATTGAGTTGCTACATTTACAACTTTTATGTACTCTGTTTCTTTCTTGACCAGCAGATTGGTCCTTCAGCAAGCATGAACACATATACTGATGTTGACATTTGACCTGTGTTGTCACCTACCCAATCACTGTCAGTAAACCCAATCAAATCAAGATCAGATTTAGCTTTGTAGAAGATCCCATGAGTCCTTGTTCCTTGAACAAAGTTAAGGATCCTTTCGGTTGCTCTCCAATGGATTTCATGAGGCCGATCCATGTATCTTGGAGCCACACTTACCACATAAGAAATATCAGGTTGATTATGTGTAAGATACAGCAAAGATCCAATCAATTTCCTATACAGTGTATTGTTTACCATAGGTGAAGAATCGGCTTCTTCAATCTTAACTCTTGAAAGAAAGGGAGTCTTGCTTGGCTTGCAATCCTTCATGTTGAATTTGTTCAGAAAATCCAAGGCATACTTGGACTGATGTGCTTTGATTCCTTGTTTGGTTTGAGCAATATCGAGCCCCAAGAATTGGCTCAATAAGTCCAAACCAGTCATTGAGAATGCATGGTCCATTGCATCCTTCAAGGAGGCAATTTCATCCTTTGAGCTTCCTGTAATGAGAAGGTCATCAACATACAAAAAAAAATCATTAATGAAACATGAATCAGCTTCAAATATACATTTGGATCTGACTTGCATCGAACAAAATTTAGTGATAGCAGAAATCTATCAATCTTGGCATACCAAGCCCTAGGGGCTTGCTTAAGCCCACACAATGACTTCTTTAGCATGCACACAAGAGATGGATTAGTAGAAAATACTTGAGGCTTATGCACGTAAATCTATTCAGTGAGATCTCCATTTAGGAAATCACACTTCACATCCATGTGGTGTACCTCCCACTGCTTTGAAGTTGCAATGGCTAAGGCTAGCCTGATGGAGTCCATCTTTGCCACTGGTGCAAAGGTCCCATTGTAGTATATGCCATGTACTTGTGAGTAGCCCTTGGCTACCAATATATCCTTGTATTTCAGAGGTGAAACATCAGAAGAAAATTTGGTTTTGTAAACCCACTTACACTAAACTAGCTTCCTCCCTGGGGGAAGATCAACCAGCTCCCAAGTGTTGTTCTTCTGGAATGAGCTGAACTCTTCTTTCATGGATCTTTTCCATCCTGGATCATTTACTGCATCTTCATATGTCTATGGGTCTGATTCAACCATCAGATAGCATTTCTCTACAAACATAGGATCTTTCATGCACATAGCACTCTCAAACTGACATCTAGTCCTCCTAGGATCATTAGGATTTCTAGCTAGTTCTCCAGCTACATGAATGGTCTTTGCTGCCCATTTTGGTCTTGTAGGACTGTTAGGATCTGCAATTAAATCATCATTCTCAGACATATCAGAATCAGCAACTTCAACTATCTCTTCACTTACATTCAATGGCTCTCGTGGTGAAGAGGATTCTCCAACTTCCACTGCTACTAAAGGCTCTTCTTGGAACTGAACACTCCTTTCAATGAAGGATTTGTTTGTGCTCAAAATTATCAGCTTGTACCCTTTTGAATATTGAGAGTACCCAACAAATAGACACTCTTGGATTTGGGGCTGCAAAGCCTTCCTCTTTTCTGTTGAAAGTCTATCCCAAGCCCTTGAGCCAAAAATCCTGAAATGGGTCACATCTGGCTTGTGCCCACTCCATGCTTCGAAAGGAGTCATACCATCAAGTTGTTTATGAGGAACCCTATTCTATATATAGGCTGCACAGTTTATAGCTTCGGCCCAAAACTTTGGTGGCAAAGCCTTAGCCTCCATCATGCATGTTGGCATCTCTTTCAGTGATCTGTTCTTCCTCTCAGCAACACCATTTTGTTGTGGTGTGTAAGGGATAGAATGCTGCATCTGAATACCTGCATCTGCACAATATTGAATGGACTAAAACTTTACATACTCACCACCATTGTTAGATCTGAGGACCTTGAGTTTCCTCCTAGATTGGTTTTCAACCAAAGCCTTAAAGACTTTGAAGAGGCCATAAACTTCAGACTTGTGTTTCAGGAAGTAAACCCAGCAATACCTAGAAAAATCATCTATGAATGTCAATGCATATTTGTCCTGACTCATTGACATATGAGGAAATGGGCTAGCAACATCACTGTGGATCAACTCAAGAGGTGTAGAGGTTCTCTCATGACTAGCTTTCTCAAATTTATGCTCTGGGTGTTTTCCTAAGATGCAACCTTGATAGAATCCTTTGGAAAAATTAATCTTTGGTAAACCTATGACCATTTATTTTTCACTAAGATCAGAAATATACTTGTAATTAAGGTGGCCAAATATTTCATGTCAAAGCTTGCTTGCCTCGTTAGCATGAATCAGAAGAGCAGAGGGGTTTGAGTAGGGTAGGAAGTGTGAGAACATGTATATCTTCAAAGTGTTATTTGCAACTCCTTTTGCAATGACTTTACCACTTGAGATCTTTATGATCTCAACTTCATCAAGGGAGAATATGACTTTCTTTGGAGATCCTGTGTGGGTCGTCGGAAACACTGATAAGAGGTTAGAGGAAAGACCTGGAACATACAATACATTGCTGAACTTACCATGGTCAAGATCAATCCTCCCTTTGCCCAAACTTTCAGTGAGAGAGTCATATCCCAGTACTATTGGTTGACCTTTCGACATGTCAAGTAAGGTGAATAAATCCTTGGTCGAAACCATATGTCTTGAAGCTCCAGAATCAATGATGAAACTAGGTGAGTTTGTTGTGCCACCAACCAATGCATGAACTCTCTCTCTGTCTTCTGAATTTCATCCTCCTTCCCTCTTCTTTGAGCTGTTAGGAAGGGAGATGCCATTCTTCTCCAAGTGTTGGGTCAGCATGTCTATTTGCTTCTTTATGCAGGAGCTTTTAGAATGATTTCCCTTACTGCAGTATGCGCACTTGCTCATTTCTCCTTTGTTCTTCTTCTTCTGGGGGTTCTTCTTAGAACCTTGAGGCTCCTCTTGAGACTTGTTCTTGTCTCTCTTTTGCTCAGGTGGCTTCTTAGCTTTCTTCTTTCCTTTTGAATCCACCCTTGAATCTCCAGCAACCAGAGCTTGGTCTTTGGAAGGTTTGATGGTGTCCATCATCACCAATTTATCTTGTTCTTGTGTGAGAGATTCCATGAAATCTGCAAGGCTAGGAATTTTCCAGGATCAAGCTGTCAACTTTGTGGCATGGAGGGTCGATAAAAACACTAACTATTCAGGGCCAAGCTTCAATATTATGGCCAAAAATAGTTGCTCATCCTTCTTTTCAACCCCACATTGTTTTAGCTGCAAAACAAGGGCTTTGAACTTGGAAAAATAGAGTTGCAGGGATTCAAAGCTATTGGGACTCAGGGGGATCAATTCATTTTCAATTTGATGTCCCCTCATCTCATATGTCTTACCAAAAATCTCAACAAGCTTCTCCCATACTTGATTTGGTGATGTTAATCCATCAAGATGGAAAAGGAGGACACTGGATATGCTCAGACACAAAAGACCATAGGCATCATCCCTCCTGTTGTGCATTTAATTTTCTCTGTAGCTGCATTGGGATTTGCTTCTTCTACCATAATCCCACATATTTTTTAATATCTCCTTGACATTTTATAGGTCTCTGTGAATTTGTGGTCCAATATTTTATGTTCCTTCTTCATAATGTTGAACTTGTCATCCATTTTCTTCTCTATTAACTGAATGAATTCATCCTTGATTTCTTTCTTAAGTGCCTCCTCGCTCTATTATCTAAATTTGGACTTGTAACTCTGTTGTGATGCTTCTTAAGTGTGTGGGAGATTAATTGGACCCAATTTTGGTTTATGAGGGGTGAAAAAGAGAAAATGTCTTTGGAAAAATGATGAACCAATAATGATTATTATAGTCACAAGAATTACTATTTTTTTGTGTAGTTAAATAGAAATAATAATAATAAAAATTATTATATTCAATTATTTATATTTTAAGGTAAAGAAATAATTTTTTAAAATACTATATAATAATATTAGTATTATAATAATGTTTATTTTACTAATATTGTTTTTTTGTGTGTAGGGATACGTGCAGGAGTGGGAGAATAAACAATGGAGAGAACTCACGAAGGATGGAAGGAGAGCCTTGAAAGGAACGCATGTGTGAGCAATGAATCAAGGGAAGAACGACATTGAGGAGGTGGAGATGTGAGACAGAATGGGAAATCTAGACCACTAAAAACTGTGAGTATCAAACGATACATTTTATTTTTTTATCATTTGAATATTGGAAACTAGAGTCCTATCAATGCAATTTTGTCTAAAACTGTATATGTTTTTTTATCAAAGGTGACTTTGTAGTCATGTTACCTTAGTTGGTTGAACATCATCTAATTATTCTTTAAATCAAGTACTAATTAGGCACCAGATATAGTGTTTTTTTCCTTATTTGGTAAGAATACTAATAGACCCCTTACCAATTAGATCAAGTGCTTATCATCCCTTGATTGAATTTTGTTCTAACAGAGTTATTTAGGATTTTTAAAAAACTCCTATTCTCAACCATATGGTTACTAAATTTTCCAACAAAAATATATGTCGGAAAGGCTCTTTGATAGAAAAGTGAAAGAGTTTCATGAATTACGCATGGGATCCATAACTATGGATGTTTTTTATTAACAGATTTCTAGACCTATTTCATTATGTACCATACATCAAAGAAGAAAAGGTAAATATCAAGCAGTTCCTAGGATGTCTTCCTCCCAGTTTTTGGGATAGGACTGAATTTGACATTCCTAAGACTTTGTATATGATGCTACACAAATCTAGGATTTGTTATGAGCATGGACAGCTGAGGTAGGAGAACCTGGACCAAAACCAAGACAATTCTAAGAACTTCTGTGATAACCGCAAACCTGCAATGACCATACTGAAAGTAGAATAAAATCTTTCAAGCGAACAAGAAATTTTATAAACTTGGTACAAAGCCGTATGTACCATTTGCCAAACTTGGTATAGAAAAGAACTTATAGCCTAGGGTTAATTTTTAAAAATGCAAACCCTAGCAGATTTAAATAGAGAAACATATACATTGGGTTACGAAATCCAATGTAATCATTTTCCTAACATATCTAGCATTTATTCTAGGAAGGTAGTATAGACAGTCCAGGGCTTCACACCTGTAACTTGAAGCTCTACTAATGGTTGAACCTGCACACCCAAATAACTAGCATTAACAATCGAAGGTAGATCTGACCTCTGTTTTTGATGACCAAAATCACTTGGGAACTACCATGTTCCACCCAACCATGACCGAGAATCATTCGTGGTTTCAATCTGGATCCAGCCAAGCTAGCCTCCAACATGCAAGTAGCTTAGAGCTCCTAAGGTAGGGTTTCCTATCTAGTATATCAGGTCTATATCTATTCTCCTTTTTCCTTTGAGGAAAATGTTCTCCAAGAATTACTTGTGAGAAACCTGGTAGAAAATGAATCTTCTCATGATAGATCAGAACCACAAGCCTTTCCTTTGCTTGATTCTTTATGGACAGACGTTTCATTCAAAGGGATAGTTAAATCAAGAAACCTTGGTTTCTTTATTTAACCCTTTTCATTTACTTTAGGTAATTATTCATATTTTAACTTCAAAAATTTCAACTAGTTTGTAATTCGACTTTGTAAGTTTTTGGACTATTGATTACCTTTACATCATAAATAATAATAGATTGAGCTTTTCTTTCTTTCTTTCATCATTAATATTATAAATATATTTAATTATGTATACATGCCATGTATAAAGTACATAATAATATAAGACTTGTTAACATTTGTCTTTGGGCGTCATATACCATGATCCCTAGACTTAATGACACTTATTCATTAAGGTCAAGTAGGTAGATGGTTTAAGTCTACTAGGCTAGGAAACTCTAAGCATCCTTGCATGTTGGATTTCCCTCATATAACGTGGTAGTTCTTTAGTACTTGATGAGAATACATAAATTCAAATTTTCATTTAATCACTTATAAATAAGTATGATGAGATTAATATTTTTCTCTAGTCATTTTCAATCAAAAGTTATTAAATTATTTTTAGTAACCCATACCGCTTATCAGATCCCATACTCAATGATTTAACAGGGGGTTATAACTTAGTGCGATTCCAGAGCTCTTTACTCAACACTAATTCTAGTATGTACTTATACGATACACCTAGGGATAGAATGTCCAAGGATTCGATGCTCTAGAGCTTATGCTCAACATCAACATGGAAGGCTCCAGGGCTTGTGCCCAACACTTCCAATTATATTTTCATGTGATCTAAAGCTTCTCCCTCAAAACAAAGGTAAGTACTCATGTGCTCCAAATATTCTCGGTCAACACAAA
>LPNX010216265.1:35318-51034 GCA_001517045.1 Pseudotsuga menziesii | reverse complement strand
ATATGTATATGTATATGTATATGTATATGTATATGTATATGTATATGTATATGTATATGTATATGTATATGTATATGTATATCATCAATAATTGGATTGCACCCAATATATAAAACAAATCATCATGTTCATATGCAGTGGGGTCTTTGAACCAATATATCAAAATAAAATATCAAGTTAACATCGTCATCAATAGGAACATTCCTATAAGTCTTACGTCCAAAATTTGGAATAAAAAAGGCCTAACTGAGATTCATATTCATTGATTGGTTTGGGGTTTCTCTGTGGGGTTTTTATGAGCCTTCGGGCCTATGTCTACAAGGGTTGGTTTTGTAAACGATGGTGTTGTTACCAACGAAATTGGGGAACTTTGGGATGTTTAGCATACTGTAAGTTTTGTTTATGTAATTTGTAAATCGAATTGGGGCATTAAGCCATGGGATACAACATTTATTGCAATGGTGCCATAACCCTTGGCATGACTATGTAATTTTGACTATGGAGTTGGGTTTACTATGTATATAATTATATACTTCCTTTACAAAGTTGCAATGATTATTATATTTACTGTGTGTATTAATCCTTCCTGTGTCTTGTATTATTGTGTTGTGTTGATTTAGAACTGGGGTTTATATAAGGAATTCACCTTCTTAGATGGTCTATGTATAATGCTTGCATTTTATTTAAAAATTGGCTATAGTATTTGACAACGTATGTCTGAGGCCATGCCATAGATGGATTAGGCACTTGCCATGGAAGCTGTGAAACGTAGTCTATTTGGATTTACTTTATGGTTATTACTTAATGTACTGTTGAAACAAATGAGATGTGGGTGGCACCATGGAGGGATTTTGTTTCTGTAGGTGAAATCCATTACAGTGCTCGTTTGTTGTTTATATATACTGTGTATTTTATTTCATAAGCCGTGTATTATGTAAATGTTGTGCATAGCTTAATGAGGGTCTTATGACCTCTTATGTAATGATTTATTGCTTTTATTTATTAGGTTGTGTGTTTAGAGTTGGGGATGAGGCCGAACTTACAACACATGGGAAGAGCTTAAGTCTTATGACTTAGTTGTAGCGTAATTTTTTGTTATTAAAAATATTGAGGTTAATAATAATCTATCCCACATACGCTGTATGTATAGTGTTGTCCTGGTAAACAAATACCCATAGGGTTCAAATCCTGTTCGTGGTTTTTGTAGCAAGTTGTATTTTTTATATGGATGCGAAATGGGGCTTGGATGCCCACAATATTCGATTTCCTATCCACCCTTGTAATTAATTTGTGCTGTATAGAGATTTCAATAGGGTTTATAAAATGAAAACGATTTGTGCATATAAATTTATACTGGGGTTTTTAATATGATGGTTTTGTGGGTATGTAGCGATTATAAATTTTAGTCTACTAGATTAATTCCTATGAACTTATGAAATTATTGAGCGCATTAATTAATGATTATGGTATTAGTTTGGTTAATTTTTTTAATATGGCTGTGAACGATAATTAAATGAGACTATTTGATTTTTATGGCATAAGTTTTGATTATGTGGATTTATGTTATAAGAATGTGGATTTTAAAATAGGAAAAGAGATTTAATATTGGACCAAAGAACGGTCATGATACTATCTCTATTCTTTATTTATGATGATGTTTGATTTTAAAGGAATTTAGTAGTTAGACTGTATTTAATGATATAGTCCTTGAAAGGTATTTAATGGTTTATTAACTTTGATTTAACGTGGAATAATTATCGCTTGTCCTTAATACATTAGTTTCATAAATCAATTTTATACCTGTTAGTATATATATTTATATATAAACATATATGTAGTAGTTTAGCTATAGATAATAGCTTAGATTATATGAGTTGTAGCTTATACTTATATATATAACCTCTACTTCTGAACTAGTCCTAATTAAATCTAAAACAAGCCTCTACTGACAAATGAAATATGTCACTAGAGTATCAAAGTCAAAAGAATAACTATGTAATAACCTGATATCCAAACCTAGTTTACAATAAACACAGTTTAAGTAATGAAGATAAATACAGGAGCAAAGTTAAATGAAAAAACCTTGGTAAATATGACATGAGATATAATTTGCAACCCAGGGTTATACTTTAAGAAATGTAAACCCTGTAATTTTTTAATCTCCTTTAATGGATGAACCTACACACTTGAATAACCAAGATTAACAATTTGTAGGAAGATATGTCCTCTGTATTAGATGACCAAAACACCTAGGAACTACAATGTTCCAGCCAACCATGATGCGGAACCATTCTTGGTTTAAATATGGATCCCCCCAAGATGGAATCCAACATGCATGTAGCTTAGAGCTCCTAAGGTAGGGTTTCCTAACTCGCAATCAATTATGGATGAATTCTCCTTTTCCTTGCAGGAAAATCGTTCTCCAAGAATTTACTTGAGAGCAAAACAAGCAGAATAATGATTCTCCCTAGATAGATCAAAATCCCATGCCTTTCCCTCGCTTCAGTCTCTATAGACATACTTTTCAGTCAAAGGGAAAGTTAAATAAAAAAACCTTGGTTTCTTCATTTAACCCTTTTAATTGCTTTTGGTAATTATTAATATTTTAAGTTAGGAACTTTCAACTAGTTCCTAATTAGACTTTGTAGGTTTTGGATTGTTTATTATATTTACATAAGAAACAATAATGGATGGATATTTTGTTTCTTTCTTTCATCATTAATATTATAAATATATTTCATTCTTTATACATACCGTGTACAAAGTACATAATAATATAACACTTGTTAACATTTGCATTTGGGCATCATATACCATGATCCCTAGACCTAATGACACTTCTTCATTAAGGTCAAGTAGGTAGATGGTTTAGGTCTACTAGGATAGGAAACTCTAAACATCCTTGCATGTTGGATTCCCCTCATATAATGAGGTAGTTCTTCAGTCCTTGATGATAATACAGAAATTTGGAATTTCATTGAATCACTTATAAATAACTATGATGAGATCAATATTTTTCTCGACTCGTTTTCACTCAGAACTTTATTAAATTATTTTCAGTAACCCCTAGCGCTTACCAGAGATCATACTCAATGCTTTAAGAGTGAGTTACAACTTAGTGCAATCCCAGATATCTTTGCTCAACACCAATGCTAGGATGTACTTGTATGATACACCTAGCGATACAATTGCCAAGGATTCAATGCTCTTGAGCTTATGCTTAGCACCAACATGGAATTATATAGGGCTTATTCCCAACACTTCCAATTATCATTTCATGTGTTCTAGAGCTACTCTCTCAACACAAAGGTAAATACTCATGTGCTCCAGAGCTTCTTTCTCAACACAAATCATCGATCCCTCATGTGCTCCAGATTTCCTCACTCAACAAAAATCATCTATCACTCATGTGCTCCAGAGCTCCTCGCTCAACACAAATCATCAATCACTCATGTGCTCTAGAGATCCTTGCTCATCATAAATCATAAATCACTCATTTTCTCTAGAGCTTCCTGCTCAACATAAATAATCAATCACTTATGTGCTTCAAAGTTTCCCGCTCAACAAAAAACATCTCCTCAATCATGTGCTTCAAGTTCCACACCCAACACAAATAAGAATATATATATATATCATCAATAATTGGCTTACGTCGAATATATAAAACAAATCATCATGTTCATATGCAGTGGGGTCTTCGACCCAATATATAAAAATAAAACAGCAAGATAATCATCATAATCAATAGGCCTATAATTGTTAGGTCCAAAATTCAGGATATTACAAGGATAGTTCCAAACATGAAATGAAAGGAAAATATAGGAGATTCATTCAACGTAGAAAGCATAGATGCATAGATGTAGTGTGACAAGAAAGAAAAGTACATCTCTGAAATTCAAACAACATTTCAGACATAAATTTAGGATGAGTCATGGTTGTGGCATTTCAGATTTGGACATCTGAATTTTTGTGGGACGAAGATACTAGACATGAATGATAGAGAGAGTTTGTGAAGGATGCATTTTTGGTAAGAAAAATAGAGAGACTTATGTAGCCAGAAAGTTATACAGAGCACACATGTCACTTGGGGTTGTGCAGTCTTACATTTATGACTTAACAAGAAAAACATGGGTATATTTTTTAAAACATAAATGTAATGCATTTATTTGATTTCAACGGTTCAAGGAACTTGTGGAGAACTAAAGTGGATACAACATCAAAATCCTAAGGATGGATAGAAACGATGAATATGTCTTAAATGGCTTCCTATATTTTTTCAAGTCCCATGGCATACATAAGAACTTCATTGCTTTGTATACACCTAACAAGAATGGTGTCATAGAGAGAAAGAATATAACCATTATCGAGATGGCGTGCATCATGATGGTAGCCAATAATTTTCCAAATGAATATTGGGATGAAGTAGTCGCAACTGTTGTATATATTATGAATTGATGCCTTACAAAGAGTGTGAATAACAAAGTCCCTCAAGAGGTATGGACGTGTAAGGATAACAATGTTTGTCATTTAAATTTTTTTGGCTATGTCGCGAATGCTCATGCTCCAAACGAGCTCAGAAGGAAATTATCGGAACAAGGGACATAAATGCATTTTTGATGCTTACTGTGAAGACAAAAAATCATACAAGCTCCATGATCTCATTGCAAGGAAAGTGATAATAAGTCATGATGTTCACTTTGGTGAGAATAAATCATGGGATGGAACTGTAGAAAAAAATGTCAAGACTGTGTCGATTCTCGAGCATGATGAAATCATAGACGAAATTGTTGAAACACCACATGTATGATAAAATATCGCATCACTATCGACTCCCAAGACACTGTGGCATGGTTCATCACAAGGAACGCAAACACAATTCACAACTCAAGCTACGCTGACAGGAACACCAAGAGGACAACGGACTCCATCAAGTAGTTTGTCGAGTTCGATATTGGCAAACCCTGTAAAAAATGAAGTATGTGTGAAATATATGAAGGTGGTACACAAAATTAGTTCTCTCTCTTTTCATTGTTTTCTCAAATATATGATCCTCTAACATTTGAGGAAGATGACGAAGAAAAAGTATGGTAACAAGCCATGTATGAAGAAATAGAATGCATTGAGAAGAACCAAACATGGGAGTTGGTATATGTACCAACATATAAGGATGTAATTAGTGTTGAATGGATTTACAAGACCAAGACAGATGTTGATGGGAATGTGCAAACGCACAAGGAAGGAATGGTCGCAAGAGGGTTCACACAAGAACCCTTCATAGAATTCAATTAAACTTTTTCACCAATCGCACATATGGATACCGTCAAAACAATTATGGACATTGTTGCACAAAAAAAATGGCATGTTTATCAAATGTATGTTAAATTGGATTTTTTGAATTACTATTTGGAGGAGGAAGTATATGTGGAAAAAACACTAGGATATGAAGTTCCAGGACAATAGCACAAAGTATATAGGATAAAAAAAGGAACTCTATTATTTGAAGCAAGCTCCTAGAGCTTGGTATAGTTGCATTGCCTCCTATATCACCCACAATAGATTTCACAGAAGTGAAATTGAACCAACATTGTACACCAAAGTTTATGAGAAAGGTAACATGTTAATTGTCTACATGTATGTAGATGATTTAATATTTTCTCATGATTTTGGCACAAAGGGTTTTAGAAAAGTCATCGAAAACAAATTTCAATTGATTGATTTGGGTCTTAAAAAGTTTATCTGGGAATTGAAGTCCACCAGTATGAAAGTGGCATTTCTATATCACAATCAAAGTACACCAGTGCAGTTTCAAAATGATTCAATATGTCTAATTGGAATACAACCCAAACACTAGTAATAAAAGGTTTAAAATTGAATAAAGATAATGATGGATGAACTATAGAATATATGATTTTTAAGAGGCTAGTTGGTAGCGTTATGTATTTAACTATTACAAGACTCGAATTCATGTATGGAGTAAGTATGATCTCAATATTCATGGAGTCACCAAAAGACTCTCATTGGAAGGAAGGTAAAAGGATTCTAAGGTAGGTAAGTGGAAAAAAATACCTTTCCATAATGTATTCAACCTTAGAAAATTTTAAACTCATTTGATACACTGACAATGACAATGGGGGAAGAACAGATGACATGAAGAGAACATTTGGGTATACATGTCATTTTGGTATAGGTTTTGTGTCGTGGGATCCAAAGAAACAAGTGATAGTAATTATGTCTTCAGCAGAAGTAGAGCATGTTGCAACTACAGTTGTTGCATGTCAAGTTGTTTCGATCCAGATATTTTTAAAATACCTATCACAGAACCTGCAAGAACAAACAACAATTTTCTACGACAACAATTCAACCATTGCATTATCAAAGAATCATGTGTTCCATAAGAGAACCAAGCACATCAACAAAAGGTATCACTTCATAAGAGAATTGGTGAATAATAAATAAATTTGTTTAGATTTTTACACATTTGATTACCAAATTGCAGAAATATTTACAAAACCATTGTCAAGGGATACATTTCAGTATCAACGAAGTTATATTAGGAATGAAAAATTATGCTCAGTGAATTTTATCTTGAATAGAGCAAGTTTCAACTCTAAAACATTTCGTAAAACATTTTGTTGAAGATCCCCATCCGCTCATAATTAGTGGGAATTGTTGGAAATATTAATCCACATATCATCTCAGTCGATTTAGTCAAACTATGCAGAAATACATTGTTGTTATGAAGTCTATTAAGATGAAGAGTTCACATCCCTCCATATTTAAGCAGTTGAATTTAATTTCTGAAGTTATGTTTTTAGGTAGAATATTACTACAGTGTTTACTATAATTCAGTAGATTCTAGGAGAAGTGAATTTTAGTCCATTCAAAAAAAATATAGGACCCGAAATCCATATTTAAACAAATAATAATATATAATTGACAAGATAATAAATATTATAGTGATGCTCTCAGTTTATAGGGACTGATCATGCATAGTGAAGGGTTACGCCCTTTCAGCTTAATAATTGATAATTTATTGTATATAACTAATACATCATTTTAATATTCATAACATTGCCACTCCCATTAAACGAGCTTTGTCCTCGAAGCAATGGTACTGGGGGATGAATTTTTCGAAACTGTTTTGGTTCCCACATTAGGTATTCTTCATGAATGGTTTTCCATTTTATAAGGTACTCTTTAACTAGTCTTGTTATGAATCTCTTATCTCTAGTAGCAATGATAGATTTTGGCTCGAAAATGATTCTTACTTCTTCATCTCACAAGGGAAGTATTGTTTACGCCTCTTGGTGTTGACCTATCACCTTTTTTAAGCATGAAACATGAAAAAATTATGGATGGAACTTGTAGTTGGAAATTTCAACCCATATTCCACATGAACAATCTTCTTATTGATTTGATATGGGCCATAAAATCATGGATCCAATTTATTTTGTTCACCTTGTGTAAGTGATAAATGCTTATAGGCTTGTAGTCTTCGAATACCCAATCTCCAACTTTAGATTTTTGTTATCTTTGATGTTTATCTGCTTGTCTCATTCTATTCCTGGTAGTATTCACATTCCCTTTAAGTATTTGCAAAAAAAAAAATTTCTTCCAAATGGGCATTTACCTATGTGACCCTTTCTTGCTTGGTATTGGGATCCTTCCATTTTGGGGTTTCATATCCATAGAAGACTCCAAATGGTGTCATTTTCATGAACGTATGATAGGTATAATTATACCACCATGCATTAAGATGTGGCCATTGTAACCACTCATTTTTCTTGTCAGTTACAAAGCAGCAGAGGTAGGTTTCTAAGATATTTTTGACAACTTATGTATCGTCATCCATTTGCGGATGGTAAGCCGAACTCATGTTAAGTGACTTCCCTATTTTTTTGCAGAACTCTCTCCAAAAATTACATTTAAACATGGTCCATATTTATCACTTACGATAATCTTGGGAAAACCATGTAATTTGTAGACATTTTTATACAATGCTTCAGTTGTTTCTTTTACAGAGTTAGTTTTTTTCACTCTGACAAGATGTGCATATTTGGTTAACATGTCTATTACTAGTAGCATTTTTTCTTTACCATATGATATAGGTAAAACTTCAATGAAATCGATTGAGATTCCCCCCCATTGATGATTTGGGATATGTAGTGGATAGAGTAACGCCAAATGTGAGATATTCTCAATTTTGCTTCTCTCACAAATGTCACAATCCGCAACATATTTTTGAATGTTGAAATTCATACACTTCTTAAAGAATGATTTCCTTGGATTATAGTAGGTTTTAAAAAATACTACATGACCTTTGGCTAGGAAATCATGTGATTCTTTGAGAACCTTGGTCTTAAAACTAGAGTTGGAAATTAAGTAAATTCACCCCTTGTACCATAAGAGGTCATTATTCCATTCAAACTTCAGATATTTATTTATGTCATTGATTATGGAGAAAACCTATCAATTTTTGGCATATTCAGTTTTGATTTTAACCAAAAATTATGTAATTACCATTGATACTTCATAGAATTCAACCTATTCATCTTTTCTTGATAGGGCATCGACTACTATGGTGTGCTTCCCCCCTTTATGTAATATATCCATATCAAAGGTAGATAATTTCTCGATCCACTTTTGTTGTTCAATTGTTGATGTCGTTTGCTCTAATAAGTGTTGCAAACTGTTATGATATGTTCATATCATGAATTTGATTTCCAAAATGTATTTTCACCATTTATTTAATGCATGCATTATGGCAAGCATTTCTTTGTTATAATTTGATTTTGAGCATTTTCTCTTGTTTAACTTCCGTCTTTTAAAAGCGATTGGGTGACCTTCTTGCATTAAGATAGAACTTATTCTGAACCCTGAAGCATCACATTCAATCACAATTGGGTTTGAAAAATTTGGTGTTTTGAAGACATGAGTTGTATACATAATTTGGTTCAATGTCTCAAAACATTTGTTTTCCTCATTGTCCCATTGAAAGGAATTATTTTTAAGAAGATTCATTAATGGCTTTGTTAAATGAGCATAATTTGTTATGAACCTTCAATAGTAACCTATTAAACCTAAAAATACCCTTAACTTGGAAACATTTCTTGGTTGGGATCATTCATTAATCTCCTGAATCTTCTTTGGGTACACCTTGGCTCCTTCCTTTGAGATAATGTGACCAAGATACTCCACTTCTTTCTTTTCAAAAGTGCATTTTGATATTTTTGCATAGAACTAGTTTTCCTCTAGAAGGAAAAATAGTTGTTCCATATGCCTAAAGTGTTCCTTCCATGTCTTTTTGTATATAAGGATTTCGTCAAAAAAAACTAATAAAAATATTCTTAGGTATGGATAAAACAACTCATTCATGTTTGGTTGGAAAGTGGCAACAACATTTGTTAACCCAAAACAAAATACCTTGAATTTGTAGTTCCCTTCATTACTTTGACAATCATTCTTTGCGACGTCTTCTAATTTGAGCATTATTTGGTAGTAACTTGATCTTAAGTGTAGTTATTAAAAATATGCAGCGTCATAAAGTTCATCCAATAGGTCATTAATGAAGGGGATTGGGAACTTGTTTTTTACTGTTATTTTGTTTAATTCTCTAGAATCAATGCATAACCTAAATGATCTATCCTTCTTTCATATTGACAATACTAGGGATGCATATGACTTCTACTTTTTGTGATGACACCACATATCCGTAGGTCTTCGACTAGTCTTTCTATTTATAATTAGTGGTGGTGTGGATACATATATGGTTTAACCTTGACAGGATTTGATCCTTGTTTAACCTCAATTATGTGCTCAATACTTCTTTCTTCTAGTAATGGGATGGGCAGGTTTTGAAATTATTTTTCATGTTTCTAGAGTAAATCTTGGATTTATTCTTCTTCGGACTCATTTTCTTCTATGTCTTTCCCTTCCATTTGATGACATTTGATCACATAAGTTGAAGATCCTTTTTGAATGCGTTTTTCCATGTTATAAGATGAGACTATTTTCTTCTCGGGTGGTTGGAAACCATACAATTTATACTCTTTCCTTTGTCATTTGAACTTGATGAAGTGTTTTTTGTCATTGGCTTAGTAGGTTCCCAACGTTTGTAACCATTAGATGCTAAGAAAAATATCTACCCCTCCTTATCATAACATGTAGAGTTTTGTTTCTAACTTAAATTCATGTATTTTAAGTTTCAGCTTGTGGAATTTTCCAACTTTTCCAATTTTCTTGCCATCAACCACCCTTACCTTCATGTCTAGAACTAGGTGCATGAACAACTTGAATTTATTGCAACCTTTATGATAAGGAAATTGTGGTTGTTTCAAGTATCTACTAGTACCGTAACATTCTCATTTTTTATATGTTGTTTTAGCTTTCATGTCTATGGTTGGATAATACGAGTCATGCATGCGAGGGATATTTTGGGTGAGTCGTTGAATTCGGTTACAATATTTGGGGTAGGACTTTCTTCACTATCCATTTATTCTTCTTCTTCTCATTCACTATTCTCCTCTTCCTCACAAGTGTATAATTTTTTCTGAATTTTTTTCTGGGAGACACTTATGTTTAGGATTCCACTTGTATCTACATCATCGACATATTCCTTATTTCATTCATTGATTTTCCAGGATATTTCTATCATCTCTTCTAGGTGGTGGAATGTACTTGTTTTTATATGCATCTATTTTTATTTGGTTTTCCCATTATTTGCTTGGAAATTATCAAATTGAGCTTCAAATGGTTTTTCCTTTCATCTTGCCAAATCAACATTTGGTATGTGATGCATTTTTAATTTCCTCTGAATATATGGATTTAGGCCTCCCAAGTAGGCTTGCAATCATTCTTTTTTGGATATCCCTAACATTTTAACAGCAAGAGATTCCCACTGATGCGTGAACTCTTTGACGGTTCACCTAAGTTACAATATGGTAAGATTTTAGAAGAATTTTTCCTCTGTGATTCCTTGAAACCTTTTTAAGAAGTACTTATTGAACAAATTCTAGATGTATGTGAAAGTGTCTCCCATCCACCACATATACAAATTCTAGGAATATCCTTTGAGCTGTATTGATGCAAAATTGACTTTTTCTTCATCCATTGCAATTTTGTATATGTAGAAGTACTCCTCTCCTTTAATAAACCACGTGACGCATTGATCTTCCCCTCCATTATATTTCATCATTTATATTTTTTATCTAGGAGGGTAGATTACGAATGACTGATACAGAGTGCCTTTTGGTCTATGTGCTTGTGACTCAGAGTTGCGAGATGACGCAACTGATATATCCGAACTAGTTTTTTCATGTTTTTGGTCTCCATTATCTCTCATATTTTGTAATATCACCTTGACATTTTATAGGTCTCTATGAATTTTTGGTCCAATATTTTATGTTCCTTCTTCATAATGTCAAACTTGTTGTCTCTTTTCTTCTCTATTAATTGAATGAATTCATCCTTGATTTATTTCTTAAGTGCCTCCCCGCTCTATTATCTAATTTGGACTTGTAACTCGATTGTGATTCTTCTTAAGTATATGGGAGATTAACTAGACCCAATTTTGGCTTATGATGGGTGAAAAAAGGAAAATGTCTTTCGAAAAATGATGAACCAATAATCATTATTATAGTCACAAGAATTACTATATTTTTTGTGTACTTAAATAAAAATAATAATAAAAAAAAATAGTGTATTCAATTATTTATATTTTAAGATAAAGCAATAATGTTTTAAAATATTATATAATAATAATATTATTATAATAATGTTTATTTTACTAATATTTTTTTTTGTGTGTAGGGATACATGGAGGAGTGGGAGAATAAACAATGGAGAGAACTCACCAAGGATGGAAGGAGAGCCTTGAAAGGAAGGCACTCATGAGCAATGAATGAAGGGAAGAACGATGTGAAGGAGGTGGAGATGTGATATGGAATGGGAAATCTATGCCACTAAATTTATATTGATAGGAAACCTACTTATTAAAACCTGTGACTATCAAATGATACATTTTATTTTTTTGTCATTCGAATCTTGGAAACTAGAGTCCTATCAATGCAATTTTGTCTAAAATTTTATATGTTTTGTTATCAAAAGTGACTTTGTAGTCCTGTCACCTTAGTTGGTCGAACATCATGGGATTATTCTTTAAATCAAGTACTAATTAGGCACTAGATATAGTGTTTTTTTCCTTATTTGGTAAGAATACTAATAGACCCCTTACCAATTATATCAAGTCCTTATCATCCCCTGATTGAATTTTGTTCTAACAGAGTTATTTAGGATTTAAAAAAAACTCCTATTCTCATTCATATGGTTACTAAAACCACTAAGATAGCCAAATATCACTATTACCCTCTAGAGAGATGATAAGTAATAAACACGTAATATGGTTACTACTATCTAATAGCCAAAGATCACTATTACCCTCATGAGTGAGATGATATGTAATAAACAAATAATATGGTTACTACAACCACTATCTATTAGAGAAAGGTAATAAACATGGATTTAGAAGTACCTTCATTGGTGTCTGTCACATTGTCCTTGTCCTTGCTTAAATATATCTTCTTCTTTCTTCATTTAGTTTCATCATGGCGGTTTTTTTAAGTAATAGCATTGAATGCAATGTTTATTGGTCTTTTTATATTGATAATTTCCTATTCCTATCCACTGTTGAATTATGATTTTATTATAGCTGATTTCCTGACAACTCGTCACTTATACAAGATCATCCTTTGCATCACCTGCCTGTGCCTATATTTCATCCTCCTCTTTCCCTACTTACTTATAGAAGCATGATATTTAAATGCATTTTCTAAATAATCATTACTTCGATTAATTCAGGCCTCATGTGATAACAAAGACCCAGTCAATTCATGTATAGTTAACATATTTTTAGCTTCCCCTATGGCTATTACAACCATATCAAATTTTAAGGGAAGGATTCTAAGAATATTCTCAACAACCTTTTCTTTAGGAGTGACTTCTCCATGTTCACCTAGTTGACTAACTAGAATCACAACCTGTGTCATGAAATGATCTACGAAATTCAAACCATTCATCTAAAGAGTTGTTGGAAACATATTAATTACTCCAATTTAGCCCACTGAAACACTAAAGAGGAAACATCAACCGCTGGAATTATGAACAGGCATCAGCACCCAGAAATATGATCAATGAAATTTTGAAGAGCTGTTACACCACCACACTGCCTCACCACCTAATAGACATAATATTATTAAAATATGAAAATTCATTTTCACTATGCCAGCAATGTGCATCTCATTTCTGAAGATGTAGCGCACTTCTCAAATCTGTCAGACTATAACAACCAGTAAATTATTTACAGAGAATCCTGTTTTTGTATAAGCGAAGGGCCAATTAGCACTTAATGGCCAACTTAGTTGAAATACTATATATACCCAGCTTGTAAACATCTTTGGACAGAGAGAGATATACATTAATACACAGTTGAATTTTATTCTATAATTTCCTGTGTTTTACTCTGTTTCGGGAAAAACTCAGTTTTATTTTTTTTAATGTCAGTTTGTTGTAGCAGCTAGATTTTTATTTGTGTGAATCTTGTTTATTAATCAAGTACAAAATTTGTGTTAATTTTCTGGATGCAGGGGTTATCGAATCATTGAAAAATAGTGAGTTGTGTGTGTGTTGTAGGTGATGTTATCACTCATAGCTAGCTAAAATAAGCAATTTTAATTGATGTTAGCTGTAACAACTAGTATGAATATCATCTAGCGGGTACCGATAGCAGTAGCATCCAAGCTGCAACAATCGTATAGGTGTTGGGTTAATTTTTGGAGCTCTGTCAGTAAAGATGTACATTTCTCAGAAAAGATGTACATTGGTTGTAAGTGTTATTTTTGAGCTGTTAGTGAAGTTTTTAGTGCTGCGTAAGTTGAGAGTGACACTCCCCTATCTTCCCCACAGTGGTATCAAAGCGTGGTTAAGTTTTTATTTCTTGTTTAAGAGCTTCGTTGAGTTTTCTGGCTCATTGTTTTTTAATTGAAATGGATATGAACAATAGTGTAGTGCAACCACAAATTCCTCTGTTGAATGAAAGAAATTACGACATGTGGTTTATTAAAATGAGAATTATCATGCGTGCTCAGGATCTTTGGGAGTTTTTTACAATTGGTTATCCTGAACCAGCTAATCAAGCTGCTGAGTTGGCTCAAACAAATGTTGAACTTGTTATTTTCAAGGAAAATGAGAAGAAGGATAATAAAGCTCTTGGTCCTATTCAGTAAGGCATGAGTGAATCTATTTTTATGATGATATTAAGTTCTCAATATTCAAATAAATCTTGGGACAGTCTTGAAAAATGATACCAAGGTGAAGAATGTTAAGTTGCAGAGAAGATATTTTGAGAATCTGAAGATGAAGGAAAGTGAGACTGTTGATTGTTTTATGAAACAAGTCATGAATGTTGTAAACTAGCTACGACAATATGGTGAAGAACTCCCAGATCAGTGTGTGATTGAAAAATTGCTGATATGTTTGCCAAAGAAGTTTGAAGCAATGGTTTTTCCAATTGAAGAGTTTAAAAATCTCAGTGAGAAGCACATTGATGAACCGACTAGTTCATTTATTGCTCATGAATCAAGAATGAAAAGGTATGATGATACTCCATTAGAAAATGCTTTTAAATCTTAGTTAAATGTTACTAAAGGTAGAGGCATAGAAAGAACTAGTAACATAGGAAGAGGAGGTAGAAGTGATGGTCATAGTGAAAACAGAAATGATTCTAAAAATGAAGAGAAGTTACAGCAGAATACTCCTAGTGTAAGGGGGAGTAGCAGCAAAGCAGGACATTCAAGTAATCAAAGGTATGATAAATCTAAATTTCAATGTTTTTATTGTAATAAATTTGGGCATTTTTCTAACATGTCTTGGATGAAGAAAGCAGATGCTAGTAATTTGTCTACAGACATGACAAAGGAGACTAACAATGAACAGAATACTATGTTTTTGACTTGTAATGTCACACAAGAAAGTTCAAAATATATATGGGCTTTTGACAGCACATGCAACAACCACATGACTGGAAATAAGGAATTATTTTCAAGTCTAGACACCAACATTTAGTCTAAAGTAAAGCTAGGTAAGGACTGTAAGGTAAAAGTTAATGGTAAAGGTGTGATTGTTGTGTATGCAAAAAATGGTGAAAAAAGAACAACTCATGATGTTTATTATGTTCCTGGTTTAATGTGTAATTTATTGATTGTTGGACAATTCTTGGAAAAAAAATACAGAGTGTTCTTCAAGAACAACGTCTGCAATATTTATGATAAATATCCAAGTAAATAGTTGATTTCCAAAGTAGAGATGGCAAAGAATATAATGTTTCCTCTTACTATGAGAAATGATTTGAATAACTCTTTGAATGCTTATAAAACTAAGAGTTTATATCAATCATGCTTATGGCATTTGAGATATGGCCATTTATGTTTTGGTGGTTTAGATTTTCTACAAAGAAGCAGATGGTAAAAGGATTGCCCAGTATTGAGCAGTTAGCAAGCTCATGTGAGAGTTGCATATTGGGAAAACATCATAGAGAGAAATTTATTTCTAGAGTCTCATATAGAGCAAAAGTACCAATGGAGCTAGTACACACATATTTGTGTGGACTGATGCAATGTAACGTCCCTCCCCTCCCACCTTAAAGACCTATGAGCAATTATGAC
>LPNX010216265.1:0-28254 GCA_001517045.1 Pseudotsuga menziesii | reverse complement strand
ATATATATATATATATATATATATATATCCAATTAGATCTGAAATATTCAAAGTTTTTAAAATTAGGGTTTATGTGACAAACCCTAGATCAGCTAGCTCCGGAACCACGACGGACACCTCAAATCGGTAAGATCTAATCTTTTGCTATTTTCATTTGAGGTTCTCATTTCAAAGTGATATATCACATCATATTGATGATAAGCCTGGTGAAGTTGAAAACTTCCAAGCATAGAAGTTTATGATCTCTTTGAAGAAAATGGATTGGACACCTACATGACTATAGAGGTTCCAGTTTCAGAGGGAGATGAGGCTAGAAGCCTTTCAGAAGAAGAACTTGGTCAAGGCCAAGAAGACCATGGTTGATTCAGTCACGAATCAACTTGTACTACAAGTGTATTCCCTAAAGACACCAAAGATGTTTTATTTCTTCACCAAGCTATTTGAAGGGAAGAAAATACATCAGAATATGACCTTAAGAAACCAGTTGAAGAATGTGAAGATCCAGAATGCAGAGACCATGCAGTCATAAAAGTCTCTCAAATCAAGAACAACTTGAAGCGGTAAAAGAAGAAGTGAAGAATGCAGAAGTGGTGATAGCCACCTTGAATGGCCTCCCAGGATCATGGGATTCATTCATGCAAGGAATGTGTTCCAGAAGGAAGTGATTACTTTTAGTAGGCTCTGAAGAAGAAGCTCGACTCATAAGAAGAGAAGAGAAGATGGAAGAAACTGAAGATCAAGCTCTCATCATCCAAAGAAGATCCCTCAAGCGATGAGGAATATGAAGAACTCAAATCTTGAAGCACCTCTTATCCTCCTTAGCATTTGGATAAGAAACGATTCTATCATGAATGAAGAAGATGATGAAGCTGAAGGCTCAAGAAGTAGTCTACCGACGAAACAAATTAAGATAACTATTCAATTGTCATTTCATGATATTGTTTTCTTATGCATTTGTTTATATTCAGTTGATGTATTATGCATGATAGGATGTTTGCATTAACGACAGTATGCTACTAATATGCATGTGATGGGTAAGTAGCTCATGGCACTATACAACTCTCCATTTCTACTTACCTAGAATGAAACCTCTTTGCTGACATATTGGATTAGTGCACAATCTCAATGTTGTCCTAGTAGAGATGGAAGGCATCTAGAAAGTTTCAGTGAGATATGGATGAATGTTGTATTGGCTAAAGTAGTTGCATGATCATATATTTATGCATAATAAATTTCAAGTATAAATATTCCTTATGAAATGTTTCTAACCATACAAATGCATTTGAGTTGTAGGAATACATAATCGCCTACAAGCAAAGAAGAATGAAGACTTGTTCTGAAGAGCAAGTGACGACATTTCAAAATGAAGAATAATATGATGAGTGCAGTAACATCATTGATGCAGAACCTTCCAGCCACCAAGAAGAAAGGGGAGACCAGTTCAAGAAGAATGATGTCCAGGATACAGTATCGAGACCTAAAGAGAAGTTCGTAATTCCATCATGCAGTAGATGGAAACATCGTGGGATACAAAGCAAGATTTGTAGTATGAGGCTTCTCAAGAAAAGAAGACATAAACTAAGAAGAGATATTTGCAGCCACTGGAAGTGAAGTCACATGACATGCATAATCATGTGTGCAAATGAAAGAATGCCTTGTACAAGTTTAGAAGACATCCATGGGATAGCACATACATGATGAGCTTGATGAATATATTAACCTTTGCTACAAGGTTGATAAAGGATGACAAGCTCACAGATGGATGTGAGAAGAACTTTTGAAAAAGTTCGCAATAGAGGATCTTGGTATGCAATGATCCTAGATGGATACTACTTGTCACTCCGGTATAGAATATTTTAGTGCATAGAGTATGGAAGATAGAGGGAGTACGATGCTCCACTTCAGAGGGAGTGACTGCAGAAGATCCTAAGGTTCGACATGGTATGGCAGAATTGACAGCTTTCTATCCAGTTTGGGCTTTACCAAGAGTAAAGCAGATTCCAACCTTTACCACAAGGTTGAAGATGGAAACCCAGTGATGCTTCTACTATATGTAGATGATCTATTTGTGACAGGTACAGATGAGTTGATTGCCGATATGAAGAGAAATCTTGTTGCTCAGTTCGAAATGAAGGACTTGGGGATGATGCATTACTTTCTAGGTATGGAGGTGTGGGAGAGTATAGATGGAATCTTCCTTGGACAAGGGAAGTATGCAATAGAGATCCTGAAGAGTTTTGGGATGATGGACTGCAAGGCTATGAACACACCTATGGCTTCGAACCTGAAGCTACTAAGTGATTCTTCATCAGAGTCGGTTGATGCTACGATGTACCGTCACATGATTGGGTCCTTGATGTACCTAAGACCAGATATTTGCTTTGTTGTGGTCACATTGACACACGTTCACCTTATGGTTGCAAAGCATGTAGGGGTACATTTGATTATGGGCTCAAGTATGATGTGAATCAGAAGATTAACCTAGAGGGTTATGATGATTCAGATTGGGCAAGTAGTGTCATCGACAGGAAGAGTACTTCAGGGTATTGCTTCAGTATGGGATCAGGT
The DNA here is from genome assembly GCA_001517045.1 of Pseudotsuga menziesii. Taxonomy (NCBI): domain Eukaryota; kingdom Viridiplantae; phylum Streptophyta; class Pinopsida; order Pinales; family Pinaceae; genus Pseudotsuga; species Pseudotsuga menziesii. Next base: position 25,686 of record LPNX010216265.1, on the reverse strand, counting down.
GTGATCTCTTGGTTTAGCAGGAAGCAATCCTGTGTGGCACTGAGTACAGCTGAAGCAAATTATGTCACAACTTGTTTAGCTATTTGTGAGACAGTATAGCTACGGAATCTACTGTTTGATTTATTTGATCTCCATATGGATGCTACTTGTATACATTGTGACAACCTGAGTTGCATGGAGTTGTCAGAGAATCCAGTACAAGTCGAAGCACATCGAGATCAAGTATCACTATATCACGGATATGGTGCAGAGGGGAGCAGTGAAGCTCCAGTATGTTGCGATGGAGGAATAGATAGCTGATGTGTTAACAAAGCCATTAGCCAGAGTGAAGTTTGAGTACTTCAGGGAGAAGCTTAGTGTTCTCCAGATCGAGGTTTCCTCCAAGGGAAAGTGATGAGACCCATAGCCATTTTGACGAGCAGGTTAGATGTAAGGGCTGAGCCATTCTGTTCATGGCTAAAGGATTTAGTTCCTTCCATGTCAGATATAAGTGCTAGCCATTCTGTCGAGTAGGACAGATGTAAGGGCTATCGCCATTCTAACGAGCAGGTCAGATGTAAGGGAAGAGCCATTCTATTCATGGCTAAAGGATTTAGTTCCTTCCATGTCAGATGTGAGTGCTGGCCATTCTATCGAGTAGAACAGATGTAAGGGCTATCGCCATTCTGACGAGCAAGTCAGATGTAATGGCAGAGCCATTCTGTTCATGGCTAAAGGATTTAGTTCCTTCCAGGTCAAATGTGAGTGCTGGCCATTATGTCGAGTAGGACAGATGTAAGGGCTACCGCCATTCTGACGAGCAGGTCAGATGTAAGTGCAGAGCCTTTCTGACGAGTAGGTCAGAGATAAGTGTTGAAGCCATTTCATAGATGGTAGTAGATGTTCCTACCATGCTGGTGAATGTGAGTGCTGGGCCTTTCTGATGTGATTGTAGTGTACTACATGATCATATGTGAGTGTTGGGTGTGCCTTTCTAACGAGTAGGTCAGATGTAAGTGCTGGGTGAATACCTACCTAATGGCTAGGTCTACAACCAGCATGAAAGAAGGCTGGCTCTATAAAACTTCCTATGATGAGATAACACACACATGATGATGACCAGATGAGATCCAAATCGCGCTATGATCTAGATCCAGTGATGATGATCCAGATCGAGTGATGATCTAGATCCAGCAGTGATGATCTAGATTGAGTGATGATCCAGATCCAGTGATGATGATCCAGATTGAGTGATGATCTAGATCTAGGAGTGATGTTCTAGATTAAGTATGATCCAGTGACGATGTTCCAGAACGAGTATGATCTAGTGATGATGTTCTAGATAGAGTATGATCTAGTGACAATGATCTAGATCGAGTGATGATCAAGATCCACATGAAGATGACCTAAAGATGAATATGACTTGAAGATGAGGATGATGAGAACTCAATGATGATCCAGATGATACAGAGAAGAAGAATTGTGCTAATAAATTGTGTTGATAGAATACCTTCCTAGTTAAGAGGGAGTGTTGATGTAATTGTAACTTCAGAATGTATGGATCCGTATTTCTTATGTATTGTAACTTGATGTTTATTTCAGGATGTATTATAATGTATTTGAGTCATGTCATGCCCCGATGTTCCAATCGGGAAGTTTCTATAATGAGAAAGTCATGTCAAGACATTGTGGGTAACCCTCCTATTGGTTAAGGGTTAAACTCCCCACAATTGTGGGGCCCTTGGGTTATTAGACTATCCTAGTGAAGTCGACCCTAGGTGAGTCATTGTAAGTCAGGGAAATAGTCCCCACCATTGTGTTACCCTCCTATTGGTCAGAGCAGGTAAAGTCCCCACAAGTGGTGTGGCACTAGGGTTATTAGACACTCCTAGAGATGTCGGCTCTAGTAAGTAATTGCTAAGTGAGGCCGACATGTTGGAGTGCACCTCAAGTGAACGAAAGAATATAAATAGAGAGAGAGCCTCTCTATTTATCTCACTTGAAACACTCACACTCACTCATGAGGTTGCATGAGTGAGAGAAGAGAAGCTCTCTCAGTGAGAGAGAGAGACTGCTGCTGTCAGGAGATCATCTTACTGTTTTTTGGTTTTACCTTTTTGGTGCTGATTCTATCTCTGAGGAAGTTGCGGGGTTTTCTCCTTTATGGTTTCCCCGAGGAAAACTCTTTGTGTCTCTTGTCTCTTGTGTTGTGCTTATGTTTTATTGCTGTACTTGTTATTCTCTCAGTGAAAAGATCCTAATATCATAATGCTAGCTTGAATGATGAAAAACTAACATGATCTATCAATGGTAGTGACCTTGTCAAAAGGGTCAAGGGCCTAAACGTAAAGTAGGAGGAACCAAGGGGAGAAAATCCCAAAGAATTAATGGGTATGAGACTATATGATTTAGTCGCCTTAAATTAACAGATATATTAAGTCTTTCTTATATAAAAAGGCATAGGTTTACTATATAAACTATGTAAAAAAGAAAAGATAGGTTAAGTGTTTTCTTATATAAAAAGACATGGGGTTATTATATAAGATAGGTTAAGTCTTCTCTTATATAAAAAGACATGGGTTTATTATATAAACTATGTCGAAAGGAAAATTAAGTCTTTTTATTATATAAAAAGACATGGGGTTATTATATAAGATAGGTTGAGTCTTTTCTTATATAAAAAGACATGGGTTTATTATATAAACTATGTCAAAAAGAAAAGATAGGTTATGTCTTTTCTTATATAAAAAGACATGGGGTTATTATATAAGATAGGTTGAGTCTTTCTTATATAATAAGACATGGGTTATTATATAATTTGTGTCAAGTGAAAAAGATAGGATTAAATATTTTTCTTATATAAAAATTATGTCAAAAGTAAAAGGGAAAATAATAGAAGGATATGTTTATATATATATATATATATGGTTATGATGGATTGAGGAAGGAGTTAAAAACTGAAGAATTAATCCCTTTATTCGTGTGTTGATCTCGTCTTGACAAGAGGAGAGGAATTAAATGATTTCTAAATGCATTAATCTTAGGGCAGAAACGATCACCGAAATTAGTGGCAACGTAAAAGCCTCGACAACCGCAACGTGGGGAAGGGCATGGCCTCATTTAATAAATGACTGTTATACTATTGCAAAAGTGGGGGGAGATTTCCTCATGCTACACTCTTCATGTGCAGGATCTACTTAGATATTTCCAGTGTTGGATAGTGAGGATCTGCGGTCTCTGTTGCTTGCATTCTTGTCTAGAGGATAACAAATGGAGGATCCACATGTGGACTGGAGAAATGCTACTAAGGGAGATAAGCTTTTCTTTCACTCACTGAGATATGCGTGTGCGTGTTCTTGTTTACATTATGGATCTAAATGTTTTTGTAAAAACTGAAATTTTCATTAGGGTAAAACATGTGGTCAACCAAAAGAGCCTTGTCACTGCAAGGAGTACTTTGCTGGGACTAGAAAGTATTGTTGATGTTAAATGTCCTCTTTTCGTATCACAGTAGATCATGGCCTCTATGTTAGACATTGCGTGTTGTTGAATAACAGGCAGATCATGGCCTCTGTGCTAGACACTACGTTTTGTTGTAAAACCTTTTCTACCGTGTTTTTGTGCTTATCTTAAATACCGACACTATTTCCATATGGGTTTGACAAACTCTATGATGAAGGGAATAAGTAGTTGTAATAGCTTCTTCAGTTGATAGTAGTCTCCCTCACTTTCAGCTGGATTATGAACACAATTACTATTTTCTTAACCACTCGAATGAAAGCGGAAGAGCTCTCAATGCTTGCTTCTTGGATGGGTTAAAGGAATGGTATTTCTTAGATAAACACTTTCTGTATATCTTTCTGGATGAGAGCTTAGCTGGTACCAGAGTTTAAAAAAATAATATGCTTAGTTTTCTTTCCTCGACCCACAAGGGAGTTTTATTTTCCCACTAAGCCACTAGTAACCACTCACGTTAAACTCCTTTACCTATCTCTCCTTTGCTTTAACATATTCATCGCTTGAGGGGAACTTGTTGCACTTGCCTAGGCATGGGAGCAAGAAGTAGATTCACCCACAACCCTTGGTGCCAGATTGCAAACAAAAGCCGAAACTAACCTCGGCAAATCTAGTTTTTAACTGACTGCTTTGGGATGTTAGCAGTCACCCATGCAATTGATGATGATCTATATGTCGATTTGGTTTATCTTGCTGTTTTTGGCTCACAAGAGTCATACCTGCGCGTGATGTTTTTCTACTGGCGAGTCTAGTAAAAACTCTAGATTTTGTTGTTAATTACCAACTATTTCAACCTCTCGGCGTGTTTGGAAAACCTCCGCGTGAGCTCTTTGTTGCTATTTTCTATTTCTTTACTCAAGGATCTGAACTTGTCTCGAAAATAGTCCCGTGTTCAAAGTGTGGAACCCAAAAATTAATTCTCTTTGCACTAGCTATTTTACAAGACATAAGTGGTGCTATTTTTTTTTAATACAGGGATAGGGATGATAGAGGGTCAGCACCCATCAGAAGTGCAATGGCCTGTTGAGAGTAGATATTTTTTTTTGCGCTTGGAGCTTTTCCTTTGTAAACCCCGGTGTCAGTATGTGTGCATGATTGTGTAATTGGGTGGGCTAGTGTAAGTTTTCATGTCCAATCTTTACTAGATGATTTAGCAATTCTTCACATGTTGACAACGCATGGCTTGGACCTAGTTTTCATCTAGGTTTTCACGTATAAACATATTAGTCAAGTGCCAGTTTGGGATAGATGTTGGCTCGGTATTTTGGTTCTATGAAAATATCGCGTATAAGAATGTTAAGTGTTGTGTATTTCCAGATAACCATGATGTTCAAAAGGGACATGCTTATTAGAGAGACCTTTAGTGTTGTCTCTCATTTGTAAAAATGTAAAGGGGATTTCATAGCTCAAGAGAAAACCGTGAGAAGATGAGAAGGATAGCTCATCTTATCTGATGTGTGTTGTATACTTTTCCCTGAGAGCTGTGCTCAATAAAAAAGATGACAATATTTTGGTGGATGTAACCCGAGGTTGGGGCAAACCACGTATATCAGCATCTTCCTTATGCTTGTTCCTTTTTAATTTTTTATCACTGTTTGATATTGCAGATTATATGGTGTTGTATTGGTGGCTCCTTTGTATTCATGCTTTATGGTGCGTAAATTCTGTTTATATTGATGATTGATCCACACATGTTATCCTATCGATACACTACAGTTATTGATGTCAAAAAGGGTGATTGGGATTATGCATTATCATTATAGGGTTAGTTGTGCTTGAAGTGCTGATCGTCTCAATCTACAATTTGTAAATAATGATGAGGAAATGTTTTCGAACTAGACCTTTAAAGGTTAAGAATGTTGATTTAGGTTCACACCCTTGAAATATCATTGACATGCTTTGTTTTGAATAAAAGTATGGTTGATTATTCGTGGAGAAATTTGAATCGATTGTAGATCACGAGTTTAGTTTTTAAAACTTGCATTGAAAGATATATTGCATCAAGTCTTTCCTTGGGTTATGGTTTTTATAAAGGTGGGTTAGAAATAATCTATCAAGGTGACAAATATATCTCGATAAAAATATGAACAATGGAGAAACGTTGAATCAAAGGTATAAACTTTCTTTGATAGGATAAATAAGATATAAGAGTATCGTAATCCTTTTTATGACTTGGGGTCTCTTACACTAGTAAACTAGATGTAACTTGATGGATATGAATTGTCGAATGATTGTTTTTTGTTGCGTGCAGTTTCGACATGATCAATTTTGTTTGAGCATGTTTTCATTGAGAGGTCACCTAAATTTGACACTAACATAATCAACTCTTTTGTGGCAATAGTGGAATGAAGAACTTTTACCCTCCCTCTTTTTCCACACATAAGCGCATCAAGGTACAAGGGGTATGTTACATTTTGATCAAGCTATTAAAAACAATGTTTGGATAAAAGCAATGGATGAAGAATTGATGCCATAGAAAGAAATAATACTTGGGATCTTGTAGATCTTCCTCATGATAAAAATTGTATTGGTGTCAAATGGATTTATAAAAATAAGTTAAATGTTGATGGTGATGTTGAAAAATAAAAGGCAAGAATTGTAGCTTAGGGGTTTAGTCAACAACCTGGAATTGACTATAATGAGACATTTGCACGTGTAGCGAGACTTGATGCCTGATACTGTAAGGATGGTATTAGCTATTGTTGTTCATAATAAATGGTATCTACATCAAATGGATGTAATGTCTGCATTTTTTAATGGATATTTAGGAGAAGAGGTTTATGTAAGATAACCTCTTAGGATATGAAGTTGATGGACAAGAAGACAAGGTGTACAGATTGAAGAAAGCGTTGTATTGCAGAAGGAACCCATAGTTTGGTACAACAAAATTGATGAATATTTGAATGGGGAAGGATTCAATAGAAGTCCAAGTGAACCCACATTGCATACAAAGGTGAACAAAGAAGGTAAAATGCTGATTGTTTGTTTATATGTTGATGATTTGATATTCACTGGATATCTTTCTGTAGATGAGTTCAAGAAAGCCATGAAAACATAATTTTAAGTGACTAATTTAGGAATGATGAAATATTTCCTTGGTATTGAAGTAACTCAATATGAAGATGGCATTTTTCTATGTCAATCTAAGTATCCAAATGATGTTTTGAAAAGATTCAGAATGTTGAATTGTAAGCGACTTGTAACTCCAATTGCAACTGGGACAAAACTCAGTAAGGATGATGATGGGTCAATGTTGTATAATAGACTGGTTGGAAGTCTCATGTACTTAATTGCAACAAGACCTAACATAATGTTTGCATTAAGTTTGATTTCAAGATTTATGGAATCACGAACGAATACCCATTGGCAAGCTCGAAAGAGAATCCTAAGATATATTGTCGAAACAACAAGTTTTGGTATCCACTATACATTTAATTCAAATTTTAAGTTGATTGGATGTATTGACACTGATTCTGCAGGTTCTATTGATGATAGAAAGAGCACATCTGGATGTGTTTAGTTTTGGATCAGGATCAGTAGCATGGGAATAAAAAAGCAACCCATAGTAACACTATCTTGTGCTGAGTCATAGTATGTTGTAGCCACAATAGTTGCATATCAAACTTTATAAATGAGAAGAACTCTGAATTATAGCATGAAAAAAATGAACCAACTCCTATTTTTTGTGACAATAAATTAGCTATTGCACTATCAAAAAATCACCTCTTTTACAAAAGAAGTAAGCATATTGATACATGGTATCATTTTATTCATGAACTCATAAACAACAATGAAACCACTGTGAAATTTTGCACATTAGTAAATCAGTTTACAGATCTATTTACAAAACCATTGGAAAGAGATTTGTTTAAACTTCATAGGAAAAACATTAGGGTTTGTAAGCTGTAACAAAAAGTTAGTGTTACAAAATTTTATTTTCTGGGTGTAGTAATTAAGGAGAAAGTTGCAAATGGATTAATTACTCCAGTTCAGCCGGCTCAACACTAAAGAGGCAACAACATCAACCGCCTAAATTCTGAACAATCATCATCATCACCCAAAAATATGATCGCCAAACCGCCACACCACCTCATCACTTGAAAAACATAATATTATTAAATTCTGAAAAGTTATTTTTAGTGTTCCAACAATGTGCATCTAATTTCTAAATATACAACACACTTCTCAAATGTGTCACACAAACAGTAAATTATTTACACATAATCCGGGGCCAATAATCACTTAATGGCCGTCTTAGTTGAAATACTATATATACCCACCTTGTAAACATGTTTGGAGAGACAGAGATATAGATTAATACACAATTGAATCTTGTAATTTCATGTGTTTTACTTTGTTTCTTGAAGAACTCAGTCTTATTTTTTTTAATGTCACTTTGTTGTAGCAGCTGGAGTTTTATTTGTGTGAATGTTGTTTATTAATCAAGTAGAATTAAGTTTCTGGATGCAGGAGTTATCTAATCATTGAAAGTTAGCTTTGCATATGTGTGTGTTGTAGGTGAAGTTAGCAATAAGTGGTTTTAATTGATGTTAACTGTAACACTTATTAAGAATATCATGTTTAGGGTACCCATAGCAGTAGCAACCAAGCTGCAACAATTGTGTAGGTGATTTTTTGAGGTCTGTTGGTAAAGCTGTACATTGCTCAGAAAAACTGTACATTCCCTGTAAGTGTTATTCTTGAGCTGTTAGTGAAGTTTTTAGTGCTGCTTAGAGCGACGCTCCACTGCCTTCCCCACAAGAGTTTCAAAGTTTCTTTAAATGCTTCTCCAAGTCTTTTTTTTGATGAAATACAGTGCCCGAGAGTTTTTGTGCTGTTATCAACTACTACTTGCCTCTGCTCATTTGTCATGGATGGCAAATCCGCAGTAACTGGTTCGTTATAACTTGCAATTGCCACTTCCCAACAATCTTGTAATTTAATAAGAGGTCTGATTATTATACACGAGCTTTCATAATTTTTACCTTATAAAACATGCCGCTGAGGATTATACACCAGCTTTCATAATTTTGTTTCTAAAATCCTGGTACCCCCAAAATGCTAATGTATGATAAATTAAACTCCTTTGTATTTCAGATTCTAATTTGGATTTTGACACTAGCAGCTTGGTATGTGAAAACCCTTTGTATCTTGAAGTTCTACTTCTATAGACTATTGTTCCCTCACACAGCGGCGGTTCTCCTCTTCCACAACTTGCAACTGAGCTCAATGAAATTATTAATACCAATATTAGCTGGATTAGCCTACACACATCTTTCACTCTGATACGACCTGTTCGGCAGAGGGGGTGAAGATTTATAACTCACAATAATTGAACTCAAAGAACTGAAAAGGATACGCAGGAGTGCTTTGTTCTATGTATTACTGTTTCCAAAAACTGAATGAATACATTCTAGAGTGAATACCAAAAAGAACTGGACTCATCTAGAGCCTTCTATAGCTTAACGAAATAAATACCACGAAAATGTACACCAATTTCATTCAAGGATCTACAAAGACCATTATGTCGCATGAGATTTACAAATTAGGGATTGTTGGAAAAAACTACTTCAACTGATATTAATAACCTACACTAATGAACCGACTCTTCCAAATCTCAATCAAAGCATAAAAAAATTGAACTATACAACTTTATACAAGAGACTTATTACAACTTATTTCTTTATAAATATACCTAAAATCCTCCATAGAATGATTTAATTTACTGGATTAAAAATCAACGATTTTAAATATACTAGGAACAATCATAATTTATTTCGTGAAATCCTAAATCAATTAACAATTAGAATAACCTCACATGAGGTTATTTCAGCAATCTCATGAAAATGTCCAGGAAATATTGTACGAGATTTCGTTTCGTTGAACAGCATCATATAAAATACACAACAGAATTTACATCTACGAGTTTTATAAATTAACTAAGCCTATCAATAAACTTTTATATCGATTGGCAACTTGATCCGTTCATTGGAAAAGCCAATTCCAACTGGTGACATGTAGGCTTCAAATTTGAATCCTTCAATGCCGTTCAGAACTTATAATTATTCTACTTTCATAGAAGGCAAAAAAAAAAATTCCATGCAAAAAAAATTGCATCATGGTCTTCAATAATGAAATTGACCATTATTTTACAACTTTGCAATTGAAAGGATACTCCAATTTCACCATGTCAAATGTTTAAATGGTTGAGAATTGACAATTAGGAAGTAACAAAGGCATAACTCCAATAGAGTCTATCACACATTTCATCAACATTATTTATCAAAATTTAAATCATTTAAAACTATGTTTAAAAGTTATTGTCACTTTACATGTAGCTTCTTCCATCAAGTTGTTTAATGCTCAAATCATAATACATCCATCACACACAACTTAACTTTCACTCCCAAATATGATTTACTTAGATCTAAATTCAAGTGTGGATAAAATCGCACAATAAACTTAAGCCAATAGTGAAAGCTCGTTCAAATTTTATAAATTTTTGATAAAATTATGTGATGAAACTCCAAATATTTATGAAAATATTCATGAAAGATTTCTGAAAATTAAGAGATGCACTAGTACAATCTATTTATTTTTTCATTATAAAAAACTATTGAATTGTTAACAATGAAAAAAATGCAGTCAAAAGAAAACATTGTTTTGTCATAAAAACAACAAAAAGAAACACATATATTCATGTTTTTACCTCACAACCACAAGTAAAGTGGTTGGTGAATGCTAATAAGCTCTTCGAGCTACATAGTTTTGTGGAGATGGTTGGGTGTAAACAAAGGCTAAACATTATTCATGTTTTTACCCCATAGCCACAAGTAAAGCAGTTGGTGAATGCCAATAAGCCCTTTGGCTACATAGTTTTGTGGAGATGGTTGGGTGTAAACAAAGGCTAAACATTAAACTAATTACCAAATCGTTATAGTTATCCATTTATAATATAACATAAACATTAAACTAATTAATATAACTATAAAAAAATACTATTTATTAAAAAAACTCATATGAAAAAAACAAAAAAAAACTCAAACCCGCTTAACTTAACTTAACTGAAGCTTATTTAAATCTTAATCAAGATACATTTAACCATAATAAGATATGGCAGCCATGAAATGAATCATTGTTGTACACTTGTTACTATCTGTTAATCTTGTTGGTCTCTTCAAGGAGGACTAAATAATATCTAAATGCCTATCCACTCAATTATTATATATTCAAGTATAAGTTCTTTATAAAAATAAATAAATGGAGATAACATTTTTAATGGTTATGAATTTGTTTCAATACTACAATAATTGATTTTTTTTGGTTACAATATGACTTTGAAATAGCTTCTTTTAATGTTATAAAAATTGTTTTATGGTTTGGATCTCACACTAACTATACAATTACATTAGTATAAACTATGCATATGTAGGCTTTAATGATAACACCATTGATATGATCTAATACTTCAATTTGCTTTTCTTAGCATAACTGCATTTGGGAAGAAAACTTAAATTCTCATTTCCTAGGATCGTAGTATGGTTGCATTTTTCATTAATACTCTTCCTTTTATAATAGCGTCCATCTTCTTGGATTTGTGTATGGGAATTTTCTTCATTGTTGTAGGCCAAAGGCCATCGTGATATTGTGTAAGTCTTAAAAAAAATTCTCCACAACCTTGTCTTGTTTTAGGGTTCAAATCCTCCAAAACCATGTTTAGTTTTTTTTTTTTGTATGCAACAATGATCACTTGTTTGATGGGACATGTGCTATAATGTAAAATGGTTGTGCTACTAGCCATGGACTCATGATTTCATTAACTATGTCTAGTTCAAGAGAGTGGACGCTTGGAACATAATTGAATGAGACTATATATCAATATATTAAAGGAACAGAATGGTACAACAATATTGCCAAAATCTGAGAAGAGGCGTGTGTGAAGTGTGAAACCTAGAGTTACGTACACTTTTAGTTAGATCTATGTTGTAATTTGTGTTAGAAAACTTGTCTAAAATGAAGGGATTTGAATGAGAAAACTTCTCAAAATAAGGTGACTTGATAGTTGTTTCTCTTAGGTTAACTTTGATGGGGAATTTTTATTATATTGACAAATGTTATCCATAAACGCTATGATCCTATTCCTTTCCACTCTTTGCCACAATTTTATAACCAATAATTATTGCAACCCTAACTGCCAATCTTTAATTGACAATCACCTCTAGTAAGTTGATATCCTAGTAGCAAATAAATCATTAATTGATAGTCTATTATGGTAACTTGCTATCCAAGTAGAAAATAAATGCATTAATGATGATTGTGTTTCAGTAGGTTATCATAGTTGAAATCGGTGGACAACATGCTTCAAACACTTAATGTAGCTTCACAACTATTCCTTCTCAAATCCCAACTAGTAAGGTGAATAAGTAATGTATTAATAGAGAATGCAATCACTTAATCTAGAATTAAATTGTGCACTAGATGATCATAAATCAATATTCGGAATTGTTTCATTGTTTTTTGTACTAGTTTATAATTAATATAGCTATGTGGTTGGATTATGGGATCTCAATTTAGAACTTTGGTTAATCAAATAGTTATTGTAATTTGGAAATGTGATTATGAAAGTGGATTTGGAATTTTGGTTCATCAAATGGTTATTCGATTTTAGAAATGTAATTATGAAAGTTGAAATTTTGGAACTTAGGTGGTTTTAAAGTCTAAAATTTCTTTTATTGTTATTCTAATTTACAAACTCGTCGACCCTACTTACATTGTGCCTACTTCAACTATCACCATTGATTCTCGAGCCTATTTCAATTTCATATCTCTACCTCATTTCATGTTTTAATGCATGCTAGAATTATGGTGGCTAGATAGTGGGAGGGAGCTCATGCCATGGCACAAGTAGCTCTCGGCTTCAATCAAGAATCACTAGAGTTAGCTCGTTAGATAGGAAATGAACATAATTATCAAGGCTCATGTTGGAGCATGTTCCTTGATCAGTTTTGTATCAATATTTACTTCACCATTGAGAAGTGAGACATGGATATTCATCTTGGTAAGAGAGATGGTGGGTCATGTAATATCTCGCATATTGGACCTAACACTTAGCGGCATGTGCCTATTGATTATGGTGATTATCTTAATGTTTTATTTTTATATATTGGGTCAAAGACCCCATTATATATGAACATGATGATTTGTTTTATATATTGGGTGTAATCCAATTATTGATGATATATATATGTTGTTTGTTTTTGTGTTGGGTGTTGACCCTAAAGCACATGATTGATGAGATGTTTTGTGTTGGGCGTGGACCGTGAAGCACATGATTTATGTAATGATTTGCGTTGAGCAAGGAGTTCTGGAACACATGGGTGAATAGTGTTTGGTGTTGAGCGAGGAGCTCTGGAGCACCTGAGTGAATAATGTTGTGTTAAGCGAGGAGCTCTAGAGCACATGAGTACTTACATTTGCATTGAGGGAGAAGCTCTAGAACACATGAAAAGATAAGATTTGTAAGTGTTGAGCATAAGCACTGAAGCCTTTCATGTTGATGTTGAGCATAAGCTATAGAGCATGAGATCCTTCACCATTGTATCCCTACGTGTATCATACAAGCACATCTTAGCATTTGGTGTTGAGCGAAAGCTCTCAAATTGCAGTATGTTTGTAACTCCGTGCTATAAGTGTTGAGTATGGGGTCTAGTAAGTGCTAAGGGTTACTTAAAATAATTTAATAACTTCCAAGTGAAAATGATTCGAGAAAATTATTGATCTCGTAATACTTATTTATAAGTGATTAAATGAAATTTTGAATTTTTGTATTTTCATCAAAGCACTAAAGAGCTACCACGTTATATGAGGAAAATCCAACATGCAAGGATGTTTAGAGTTTCCTAGCCTAGTAGACCTAAGCCACCTATCTACTTGACCTGAATGAAGAAGTGTCATTAAGTCTAGGGATCAAGGTACATGATGCCCAAAGACAAATGTTAACAAGTGTTATAATACTATGTATTTTATAGATAGTATGTATAAATAATTAATTATGATTAAATATATAATTAAATAAAAGAAAGAAGAGAAGCTCCATGAGTTATTATTTATTATTAAAGGATTAATAAATAGCATAATGCCTATGAAAGTTTAACTAGGAACTAGTTACTAAAGTTCCTAAGTTAAGTATTGAAAATTACTCGAGTAATTAAAAAAAGGTTAAATCAAGAAATCAAGGATTTCTTGATTTAACGGTCGCTTTCACTGAGAATTCTATCTATAAAGACTCAAGCCAAGCAAAGGCTTGGAGGTTCTGATTTTTATCTTTGGAGAATTATTATTTTTCCTGTTTTGGCTCTCAAGTGTTTTCTTAGAGAATTTTTTCCTACAAGAAAAACATGATTGATTCAGAACTGAATACGAGTTAGGAAACCCTACCATAGGAGCTCTAAGCTACTTGCATGTTGGATTCGAGCTCGGGTGTATCTAGTTTAGAACAAGGAACAATTACGGGTGATGGTTTGGTGGAATGTTGCAGTTCCCAAGTGATTTGGTCATCAAACAGAGATCATATTTGCATTGAATTGTTAATGCTATTATTTTAGTATGCAGGTTCAACCATTAACATAGCTTCAAATTGAGGTATGAAACCCTTGACGGCCTATTCTATTTTCCTATAATAATTGTTGTTTATACTAGGAAGATGAATTTCAATTCATATACTAACCTTGTTGGCTTGATTCTCTAGTTAATAATCTACTAGGGTTTGTGTTCTTAAAATGCTAACCCTCGGCTATAAATTTTAATATATAATGTCTATTACGAGGGTTTGTATCCTTAAGATTGTTTCTGTATTATTCCAATTATTTAGTTTATGCTTACTATAACTAGGTTTTTCTATGAGGACTATAATTATTTATTCCTTGAGTTTAGTACTCTCCTCACATATTACATTTTTCAGTAAAGGCATGTTTCAAGTTTTAAACTAAAACTAGTTCATGAGTAAATAAATGAGAATGTTGATTATGACTATTTAGTAATAGAACTAGAATATAAATGAAATCCACTAAGAACATATTATATCTAAAACAAAGCTAATAAAATCATTAAGGACCTTCCAAGATCTGTCTGCATATTACAAATTAATATTAAAATACTCCACATATATAAAACAACATTACAAATAATCAGAGGAGGCATAGTGACCATGCATGTGGTCCTTTATGAAAAATCTATTTACATACATAATATCCAAAATCCTATTTAAATTTCCATAAGAACATAAAATTAACCAACTAGTAATTAAAACTCTTTAATATCCAAGAGAGGTCACGACATTGATTCCCATGGATGTCCTAGACCCAAGGGCAGAGCACAATTTAATAACCATAGCATAAATTTACAAACAGTAATCAAATAACGCAACCATGTTGTTGTTCCTTAAAATAATTAAGAACCATAACTAATACATAATGCATAGAAACCAATTCTTTTAATAACCCATAGTCTTTACACATGGTAACGCCGAGGATTCATTCCTGTAGGACATTTCTATTCTTAACTAAGGCCATGCTATACATTGGGCATGCAGGAAACAATTATTAATAATCACAATAATTCCAATCAAAACATCAAAGCATTGTTTCCAGCCATTACATTCGCTACAATGAGGGTTATAGCCCAACGATATGTTATGGCCTCAGCGACAATTATTTCTTTTATATACAATCCAAACTTGGGAACCTATGGCACGATAGCATCGTATGCTTTCCCATGGTTTTTACATACCTCCACTTACATAAGAAACCAAACAAATTAATAAGAAACATAACCATTCAAGCATGGACAATAAGCGTGTCATGAGCCAAGGCCATATATGGCATGGCTTCACCTATTTGTTTCCCTTAAAACATAACTAGGTAATAATTATAAATGCAGATAGAGCACCCATGAAGGCATGTGCCTCATCCAAACACAAGTATTTAAAGCACTTTGGAAGCTTAAGTTTCATACATAGTCACATTATTAAACCATGAATTAACTGCAAGACTATCGCAGCCATGATGGGGAAGGCTCAAGTCATTCACAGCTTGGTCTCTCAACACCCACATTGTTCATCATTACATCCCATTAAAATAATCAACACACACACCTCAAAAAAAGGTAAATGCGTGTGCTAAAATAAATGTATTAAACCATTAACATAGAATTCACATTACACAACATAGTAAGCAAAATGACATGAGTCTTTTATTAAAAACGTAGAGTATAGACATCATACACAGTATGATAAATTTCAGTGTCTCCACATAGTCACTCCTGAAGCCAAAACGAAGTCTATACAAGTATGCCAATGGGATATGGCACCATTGTAAGCAATGGTGTATTCCATTGCTCAAAGGACAAAACCAGTAAATCTTTTCAAACCAAAAAAATTATACACAGAACTATAGGAAGTGTAATTTCAATCCATAGCCAGAGCCATTGAAACATGTAATTAAAACCCAAGTCTGTAATATTAATCCTGAAAGTGAAATCGAAACCCATAGCATAAAACCCCAACCAAGCAACAAATCAAAATGTAGTCTTCCCAAGAGGGCCAAGAGGTAGCAAGTATAGAATTGCTCATAGGCTTACCATGGCCATGATTGTAAATGCTTGGATCCATGCTGCTCCTCATTACTTTTTGACACCTGCAAACACAAGTGAAACTGGGGATGAGAATTACGGCCACTTTAAAATCATTAAACTAAAACAATGTGCAGGCGTATGAACCACACAAATCACACCTCGCTTTCTGGAGGTCGCCTCCATGGTTTTTTCCCTACATACAGCCAAAATGCATAAACCCAAAATGACAAACACAATGCAAAACCATCATGAGCCAAGCCTAAGGGAAGGCTATCGCGTTCTCCCAAGAGCATTGAATGCACCAAAACCCACTCTCCATAGTTTAAGTTTCATTGCATTACTATGTATGTCCACTTCCCACATGAAGGCTTAAATCCTACTTTCATATTGTTTCTACGATATGTTATAGTTTCACCACCGTATTTCCTATCACCATGAAACATTACAACGTAGACATCATAGTAGGGTTAATATATTACAATGATAAGGTTTAAGTGTAGAGTCCATATATGGTCTACGCTAGCCTTAAGTCAACCCAATACTTATGTATTAATATAATGTATGTACCATAGGTTTAAAAAGCTATTACCATGTGAACTTTAGGCTTTAAGAAATATGCTATGTTAACTAGTTTAACACTTATAAATGAGTGGCTATGTTTTGAAGGCCACATATTTAACCTGCAAAATAGAAAACATAAGAACTGTTAATAATTTTAAATAAACTAAAACATAAACAATAATTAATGCCAAAATATGAAATAAAGTGTTATAAGACCCTAAGGGAGCATAAGTACTGAACAAGATCTTTAGCAACAACAGTTAAATTGACAAGAATAGTAACTATACCTATTATAATTCAGAGTCGATAAAAGAGCCAAAGTCAACCAATAGTATGATCTTTAAAGTCACAGTTTTCCATACTCTTTAAAACAAGTTTTTGTTGCAAGCATGAACTGTATGTAAATAGAATAGGTTCCTTAGTTCAGAGAACTAAGTAAGCCTGCTAACAAGTAAGCACATTTACCTCTCAAACCGTCATGGGAGAACAAGTCCCGCCACTCTGCCCACATTGTTTCCACAAATAAAGTTAAGTTAGCACTCCATAATTAACAAGTGCGACAATGTAGAAAGGACGAAACATATAAATTCAGCAATGACACATAAGTGACAAAAGTGTAAACATAATACTAAGCAGTAACTAGCAGTACAAAATCATAAATAAAATACATTAAAAGTAATGAGTGAAAGTAAACCAGCGTAGATGAAAATCCTAGGCTCCATCAACTGTCGAGAGGAATCAAATCTCTTCTTAGGTATCCATTTATTTGATTCAAACCAAAAGACACATCTTTTTATTTAAGGTCCACATATAATACTTTTATTATTAATATTTAATATTATTTATGGTCGACATATAATATTTATTATTATTTTTTATTTTATTAGGAATGAACATTACAACATTTCCCCATACATGGTTTTAAAACCACATGTAAGGCCCTCCTAGAACCATGGGTTGTTTAGAAGGCCTTGCACATCGTTTTAAAACCATGTGCACATAGTTTTAAAACCACATGCAAGGCCAACATTTTTTTGAGGATAATTCAAATATTTTTTTTTTATTATATTGTTAGGTAGGAACATTACAACATCTCCCCCATATTGTGTTTTTTTCGTGACCCACATTGATAGTTAAATTTTTACTTTTTTATTGTTTTGTTAGGTAGGAAGATTACAACATCTCCCCCATATTAGGTTGTTCTTTTAGCCCACATTTATTTTGTCCTATAATTAAAAAAGATATTTTTTATTAATAAAAATAATGTTAGCTAATGTTACATAACGTTACGTAACGTTACAAGATCTCCCACATACTAGGCTGTAGAGCGTCTCTTGGTGCAAATACCGAATGTAAGAACAACTTACAAATAAACAGAGGTACATGAAGTTCACGATAGAGTTTCGTAAGTGAATAATGTTCTGTCTAGGTATTTTTTACTAGCCTATAAAAAAAAATTCAATTTTTTGAGGACATTACAAGTGATATAAAAGCTCAGTTTCAATACTAAGAGACCTATGGGCACACCAATCATTCACACAAAGAAAATAAAGAATTTTAATTTAATATGTTACTAACATAATTTTTCTTTCCATTTAATTTTTTTTGTGTTTACAGGAAATTTTTACAGCGGTGATCAATTTATGAATACTGTGGAAGAAAAAGGCCAGCAAGGAAATATGACCATCCCCACTTCAGAAGCAGAGCTAGTGGTAGATTTAAGCTCTGATGTTTTGAAAACATTATACAGTCTTCAAGCTGAATTGAAAAGTTCTAGAGAAGATAGCGTAAATGAAACGAATGAACATCAAGCTATAAATGAAGTCTTACTCAGAAATATGACAGGAGGAAGCCCCCAAGGTAAACCTACTCCATCCACAAATATTTGCAAATGAGAACCCTACCTAAAATGGGCTAGCATCCCAAGAAAGGAGGAAAAAGAATGTACCCGTGAAGCAACTAAAGAATACCATCACAGTCCATTTAGTGGTGACTCACTTTCTCCATGGAGAAAGAAGCAAAGGAGTGATGATAGTCTTCAGGGGGGATATCGAAAAATAAGAGCCCCAACCTATGAAGGTGAAGTAAACACTATGGAAAAGCTTGAAGAGTGGCTGTTATGCATGAGTAAGTATTTTCAGGTTCATAATTATTCAAGTGACATGAAGGATAGGTTTTCCATCTATAACTTGAATGGAAAACCAAAAAGATGGGGAAGAAATTTAAAACACACCAAGAAAGATGAGCTGCGGGAAATACATTGGGATACTTTCCAAAAAAAATTCCAACAAAAATATATGTCGAAAAGGCTTTTTGATAGAAAAGTGAAAGATTTTCATGAATTATGCATGGGATCCATGACTATGGATGTGTTTATTAACATATTGCTAGACCTATTTCATTATGTACCATACATCAAAGAAGAAAAGGTAAATATCAAGTAGTTCCTAGTATGTCTTCCTCCCAGCTTTTGGGATAGAATTGAATTTGACATGCCAAAGACTTTGTATATGACACTGCACAAAGCTAGGCTCTGTTATGAGCATGGACAACTCAGGCAGGAGAACCTGAGCCAAAACCAAGACAAGTCTAAGAACTTCTGTGATAACCGCAAACCTGGGTCCAACCCATGGCCATATCAAAAGCAAAATAACATCTTTCAAGCGAACAAGAACTTTTATAAAATTGGTACAAAGCCTTATGTACCATCTTCCAATGTTAACAAACCCATAGCAAGTGGAGCCAATGCTACCCCGATATTGTAAGAATAAGACCGGTGGGGTCTTGCACAACTTACAAGAAGAACCAACTATCTAGGACATAGCTGGAACACCCCCGATCTATGTAGCATTGGATGGCCGACAGGAAGATAATCAAGCTATGATGGCTGAGATAAAAGGTAAGATATTGAACACTTTTGCTTCAATACTTATTGATGCTGGTGCTTACAGAATCTATGTTGCACCTAAAATTGTTGATATATGCAGACTAGGAAAAGTAAAACCTGATAAACTTTTCTGTAATATCCCTCTTTTAATGCCTCTGAATATTTTGTAATTACTGAATGTATTTGTTCTCTGGTGAGGAGCTCAAGGCCAAGCCCCCCCCAGCAGAACCTTGTATGTTAGACAATATGATTTTCCTAAGTTATAAAACTGGGAGACTTGAGACCCTAACATAACTTAAAACAACAAGCGACTAAATCCACTAGGGAAGGATAAACGGTGTATGGGTCTCAAGAATTGGAAGAGGATTAAACGTCTTCCTTAATAGGCATAAGGTCTAAAGTGTCATCATAGGTTAAAGTAAGCCTAAGTAGACTAATTTACCTTCTTGTCCCTAAGGATAATTCTATCTGTTTCACCTAAAGGGCACCACGTGCCGAGGGGGGGTTTCCCCCTTGAACTCACACTAAGTAGCTCAAGTTTAATCTTACACACACACACACACACACACACACACACACACACACACACACACACACACACACACACACACACATATATATATATATATTCTAATCATCTTAAAGTTAGCTAAACATGAAGCGCTACTAAAAGGTGTAACTCCATGATAAATTCTCGAAGAAGGTGTTTATGGCGAGTTAATAAGTATAGGTACAACTATACTCTATATACTTATACAAACAAACAATCCTTGATATAAATCGATGCTACCTTTGGTTGATAAGTATTCCTAGTGACTTTGGCGATGCGAATATTGGCTTATATATTAAAAAGAGGAAAAAAACAAGTTTTGCGAAGAGTATGCCATTTAAGAGGGAAAGGGGAGTTTTTCCTCCAACTTTCTTTTAATAAAAAGGAAACATGTAAGTGGAGCAAGTAGTAAAATAGGAACTGGTAATGGCATTTAGAAAAAAAAAAATATATATATATATATATATATATATATATATATATTCCTCCAACGAGGAGAAAAATCCCACCCATTGAGGGACTCTGTCAGATAGTTATGCAGCGACCTCTGTTTAAGGAGAGGTATTTGCAACAATGGAAGGGAATTCTCAGAATCGGCATAATTTCGGGTCATTATTTATTTGGGGGTGAACGTGCAGCAAAGGAAACTCTTCTCCTCATGCGTGAGGGGATGCATTTGGGATCAATTTCAGAGTACTATGGTAGAGATCTCTGCATTGTATTGAGGGGAGGACCTCTGCGTGTCATTGAAACAGGGGATCTCTATGGTGGAGGAGGAACAAGCTACACCAAAAAACAACCAGCCACTGAAGGAACATTGTGAGATGGATCTTAGCTTTATTCACTAATAATGTAAGGTATCAGTGACTTAGCTCTTTTTTCTTTCCGTTAGTTGCTAAGCTTGAGGACTGCATGTGAAGTTTCTTGGACTATCAGTACATTGGCTTATATAGGGAGAGTTAGATCCCATTTTCCATCACTTATGATGTAAAGTGTATTATGTTTGGGTTTTTGGGGTTTTTTCTTTTGAAATATTTTCCTGAATGATGCGATTTGACCAAATATTGGAAGTCACTGAGCTTATGGTTGGGTCTGCGCTTGAATTTTTCTTTTGCATGATGTGATTACCAAGAATTGGAATATTTTTGGGTATACTGTTTGGTTTTGTTTCTAACTTACCATTTTTCCTATTTTATAACTACAAAAAGTTTGAGAATCGATTGGGTTTCTTGTTTTGCTTTGGCATTGGACCTATTCTTCCATGATCACGTGATTTCTGAAAGGATTTAAATCGTTGTAGGCAATGCAATTTTTAGGTTGGGGTTTTCATTTGTTAGGATACCCTTAAAAAAATATTGGTTTTTCAATAGGTAGGCATTCACTAGTTAGATCAGAGGGTCGGGATCTCATTGCTGTCCGTTTGCAGGTTTTGAGATCTGTGATATTTTTTTCATAGCCTCAATTTCATTTTAGGGTTAGGCAGATCTCTAGGATCGTTTCCACTAGCTTTCGGTTTGACTTGGTATGCATTTTTTAATTCCTATGAATACTTAGATTGTGTTTCCCATATGGTGGTATTTCCCTCACATTAATACTGGTTAAGCTGTTTGTGGTCTTATAAGTTATTAAATGGTAAAGTCGAATCTCTCCATATGTAGATGGCATCCTAAAACCTAATTTCTGCAACATCTCCCAACTTTTGGTAGTATATGCTGTGGGGAATTGTACCCTATTTTTGAGTGCATAGAGTATCATGTTAAATTGATGACTTGGTGAAATGTCCATGAAAGTGCTCTTGTCGAGACTGTGCATCTCAACGATTTACCCATGCTGCCTGTTTTGACTTGGTGTACATTTTGAGAATGTCTGTGAATAGGATCTTACCTAGACTATGCTTCGTAACGTTTTTTTGTTAATACTACTGGTTTGACTTGGTATGCATTTTGAAATAGTAAAAATATTTTTTTACAATGTTTAGGCTAAGACCAACCCTCTTAAAAGTGTGGTATTCCTGTTCGATTCGTATGAACCAAACTCCCTTATTCGGGTTTATGTACCAGTAAACATAAATCTACTTAAGCATGATAAGGAAGGAGAGCAGACTCTTTCCTTGGAAGGTAAAGTGTAAAAGCTAATTGACTATGCACATATATTTTATTGTTATTAGTAATGGTTAACCTCTTTTGGAAATAGTACAATAATGATTATGTAAATCGTAAGGATATGTATAAGAATCTACCATATGTCTACCTTGATAAAGGTGAAATGTTCTCACTACAGGACTAATGTCCCTTTTCCTTCCATTAAACAATGCTCCAATCCCTTGAACTTATTAAAGGTTATGGTCCATATATAAATGGAGTTTTAAAGTGAGATCATGTTATGTTCTAAGGGTCTTGTGGTCTCACATTGATAATGTAAAGGTCATCTCAGATTTTAGGAGAGACTGAGAGAAAGAAAAAGAATGACACATCATGTATGATGTGGGCTGTATTTATGTCGATTTTTTCTTGAATAAAAGAAGGCAACTAATTTGGTGGATGTAACCCCAAGTTTGGGGTGAACCATGTATATTGGTCTCACTCTTATTTTCACTTCATGTTTATTTTTTATTTGATGTCATGATGAAAGGATGGTGTATAATGTCAAATGGTTCGATATGAATGTTTAAGGAAGTATGCATATGGTATTTTTATTGGTGGCTCCTTTTATGCTTTATGTTGCACAAATGCTTTTTGTATCGATGATTGATCCACACATGTTTTCACATCTTCTAGATTTTTATACACTACAGATATTGAGGTTAAAAAGGGAGATTGGGTTATGCATCTTGTTTATCAATAAGGTTAGTTGTTTTGTGTATTGATCATCTTGTTATGAATAATGATGATGAAATTCTTTTGAAGTGCACCTTTTACAGGTTAAGAATGATCATTTAGGTTTTCACGTTTAAAATATCATTGATAGAGGATTTCCAAGGTTATGCTATTAATGCGAATGAAAGTAGGGATGAAGCTACATATAAGTATCCATGGGGGAAAGGTTTATTCATGTGAAAAATTTGAATGCATTGTAGATCACGAATTTATGTTATTATGGTGACTATCCATTGTGGTATGAATAAGTAATGGTTGTAGGGAAAGCGTGCACTGAAAGATGTGTTAGTAAAATGAGGTTGCATCAAGTCTTTTCTTAGATTATGGTTTTATATGAAGGTGTGTCAGGAATATTTTAACAAGGTGACAATTATATCTGGATAAAGATATGAACTCTAGAGGAACATGGGTATAAATTCTCTTTTGATCTTAGACAAATAAGAAATGGAAATCAAGGAATATGATAATTCTTTTATGACTTGGAGTCTGTTACACTAGTAAATTGAATGTAACTTGCATGTTTGTTTTCTGATAAGGAGGATGGATAAGAATTGTCGAACGATTGTTTTATCGAAATTGATTGGTCATGTTTTCACTGAAAGGTCATTGTAAAACTTGATGCTAACATGATTTACTCTTTGGCACTAACAATGAAACAAATAACCCTTTTACCCAATTTCACACATAATGGAATTAAGGTATAAGAAGTATGTTACACTTTCCTTGTTCATCTAGCCACAGGTACGAAATGAAAGGATTCAAAAATTGTTAAAGAATGTGAGGTAAACCTAAATGGTTTTCTTAAGGAAGTAAACTTGAACGTCCTACCTTTAGGATCGTATAATGTACTTATTGGCATGGAATGGATGGAACAACACTAGATCAAGTTTGATTTTTTCACAAGTATATCTTGTGTACTAATAGCCTAGGGAACCAAGTGAAGGTTCAAGGAATTCCAAAGAAAGTTTATGTAAGACAAATATTTGCCTTACAAGCAAACAAATGCATTAGGAAAGGATGCAAGTTGTTTCCAGTAAACATCCAAGACATAGAGTCTAATTGGGAACAACACATAGAATACTTCCCCATTCTTGAAGAATTCAAGGATTTGTTTTCAGAGGAAATCCCAAGATTACCTCTGAAATGAGACCCAGACATCTCCATCAAACTAATTGTAGGATTAGTTCCGGCCTCCAAAGCCCCTTAATGCATGAGTGCACCTGAGTTGGTGGAACTCAAACTGCAGTTGGAGGAGTTGATAGAGAAAGGGTATATTTGACCCAATGTGTCCCCTTCAGGCAAAACAATATTTATCGTAAATAAGAAAGATAGTAGGGTATTTATCACAAATCATTACCGTCAATTGAACAAAATGACTATAAAGAACCATTACCCACTCCCCTAGATCGACGACTTGTTCGATCAAGTGGGAGGATCTAGAGTCTTTTCATAAACTGACCTATGATCCATATACCATCAGGTATGAATTTACAATGAGGATATCCAAAAAAATCCCTTTCGTACAAAGTACGAGCACTACGAGTTTGTAGTGATGCCATTTGGGTTGACCAATGAACACACGAACTTTATGTGTATGATTAACAGCATATTCAGTCGATATATTCATAAGTTTGTCCTAGTATTTATTGATGACATCCTCATTTATTCCAAGAATAAGGAGGAACACGAAGAACCCCTTCGTGTAGTGCTACAAGTATTAAGAGAACACCAGCTTCAGACTAAGTTTAGTAAATACGATTTTTACAAATTGCAAATATAGTATCTAGGTTACATTATCTCCAAGATAGGGATACTTATGGACCCAGAAAAGATTAAATCCATAAAGGATTGGCCTACACCTACTAGTGTCACTAACATTAGGTCATTCTTGGGATTAGTCGGATATTATCGAAATTTCATTAAGAACTTCTCCAGAATTGCTTGTGCCATGACCTCTTTACAAAAGAAGGCAAATAAGTTCATATGGAATTACAAGTGCAAAGAAAGTTTTCAAAAGCTTAAGAAACTTTTGATGACCACACCGGTTTTACAAATTGCGGATCCCAATGGGGATTTCATTGTTTGAACGGATGCAAGCAAGGAAGGAATTGTAGGAGTCCTCTTGTAGAACGATCACGCAAGCTATTATGAATCATGAAAGTTAAAAGATCATGAGAAAAAATTACCCTACATGCAATTGTGAGTTATCCTCCATCATCCATGCTTCGAGGATGTGGAGGCCCTACCTCATGGGAAGGAAGTTCTTTCAAAAGAAAGACAATATGAGTATGAAGTATTTATTTGATCAACTAGATCTAAATGAAAGGTAAGCCAGATGGTTGGATTTCTTCAGCGAGTACCATTTCGAGCTTAAGCACATTAAGGGCAAGGAAAATAAGGTTGTCGATGCTTTAAAATGACGAATTCATATGATTTATGAGGTGGCCTTGAATCAAGCCGATGTAGATTTGCATGAGAAGATTAGAGAGACCAACAGATTTGACCATTAGAGGAAATTTCAACTAAAAATGGGCCTTCTAAAATGAACTAATAAAATAATAGTTAAAATAATAAAATAATATTTATTAATTTTGTTGGAAGAAAAGAAAAAAAACTACTTTTTTGTTTGTATTTTTGACATATCTCCCTGTGTTTTTACTCAAATTTTGATCGGGAGAGCTCATTGG
>LPNX010216220.1:94318-152235 GCA_001517045.1 Pseudotsuga menziesii | reverse complement strand
CAAAAGGGCTTTGCACTTACATCCATTCTACCAATGATTAGAAAGGCGTGCACTCACATCTAATCATGTAGGAACCAATCCTACAGTCCTATAAGAATGGTCCCCAGTCCCAGACTAAGTACCTGGTAACTGACCAGGCACCTCCATTCCCAGAATGGAATTCAACACTTACTTCTGATCATGTAGGAACCAATCCTACAGTCACATTAGAATGGCTCAGCAATCACATCTAAGATGGAAGGAACTAATCCTCTCACCATGACAGAATGGCTCAACCCTTACATCTGACCATGGAAGGAACCAATCCTCTGACCATGTCAGAATGGATATGGGTCTCATCATTTTCCCTTGGAGGAAACCTCG
This sequence comes from Pseudotsuga menziesii, assembly GCA_001517045.1. Classification (NCBI taxonomy): domain Eukaryota; kingdom Viridiplantae; phylum Streptophyta; class Pinopsida; order Pinales; family Pinaceae; genus Pseudotsuga; species Pseudotsuga menziesii. The sequence goes on along the minus strand of LPNX010216220.1, from coordinate 151,872 downwards.
ATCTTGAGAACACCAACCTTCTCCCTGAAGTACTCGAACTTCACCCTAGCCAATGGCTTCATCAATACATCAGCTATCTGTTCCTCCGTCGCAACATACTGGAGCTTCACTACACCCATATGCACCATATCCCTGATATAGTGATGCTTGATCTCGATATGCTTCGACTTGTCACGAAACACTGGATTCTCTGATAACTTCACACAACTATGGTTGTCACAATGTATACAAGTAGCATCCATCTGGAGATCAAATAAATCAGACAGTAGCTTCCGCAGCCATACTGCCTCACAACTAGCTGAACAAGTTGCGACATACTTTGCTTCAGCTGTACTCAGTGCCATACAAGATTGCTTCCTGCTAAACCAAGAGATCACACCTGATCGCATACTAAAGCAACAACCTGAAGTGCTCTTCCTATAGATGGCACTTCCTGCCCAATCTGAATCAACATAACCCTCCAGGTTAATCTACTGATTCACCTTGTACTTGAGCCCATAATCAATTGCACCCCTCAGGTACCTCAAAATGTGCTTTGCAGCAATCAAGTGAACATGTCTCGGATCTATCAAGAACTGGGTCAAGGTGTTCATAGAAAAGCAAATAGCTGGTCTCATGTTCATCAGGTACATCAAGGACCCAATAATCTGATGATACATCGTAGCATCAACCGCTTCTGATGAAGCATCACTCAATAGATTCAGGTTCGATTCCATAGGTGTGGCCATAGCCTTGCAGTCCATCATCCCAAACCTCTTCAGGATCTCTACTGCATACTTCCATCCGAATTCTGCCACACCTCCATACCTAGAAAACAATGCATCATACCCAAGTCCTTCATTTCGAACTCAGCAGCAATCTTTCTCTTCGTATCAGTAATAAACCCATCCATACCCGATACAAATATATCATCTACATACAGTAGAAGCATCACTGGGTTGCCATCTTCAACCTTGTAGTAAAGGTTGGAATCTGCTTCACTCTTGGTAAAGCCCAAGCTGGATAGAAAGCTATCAATTCTGCTGTACCATGTCCTGGGTGCCTGTTTCAAACCGTACAGGGATTTCTTCAATCTGCACACATGAGACTCCCTGTCATGTGTCTCAAAACCAAGTGGCTATTCTACATACACTTCCTCTTCCACTACATCATTCAAGAAAACAATCTTGACATCCATTTGGTGTATCTTCCATTTCATTAATATAGCCAAATCAAGTACCGATCTGAGGGAAGTGTATTTGGCTACAGGTGCAAAGGTTTCTTCATAATCTATTCCTTCTTTCTCTGAGAAACCATGAGCCACAAATCTTGCCTTATATTTCTCTATGCTACCATCTGCAGCATGCTTGATCTTGTAGATTCATTTGGAAGTTACAACCGACTTCCCTTCTGGTCTTGGGACAACATCCCAAACATCATTCTTCATGATCGATTGATCTCTTCGATCATAGCATCCTTCCATTATTTTCGTTCTACTGCTTCTTCATAGTTGGAAGGTTCTTTATTGATAACATCACATAGTAAGGCTACATATTTGGAGCAAGATCTAGTTCTCTTTCTTTCTCTGTGATTCTCTTCTGGAGCCCCATATCTTTCTGCACCTTGGATAATTTCTCGTACCCAAGCAGGTTTCCTCTTGTGAGTATTCTTCTCCCGAGGTGGATCTATAGGTCTTTGTGGTTCTTCAATTCTCGATCTTCTTCTTGAGTTTCTTCATTCATGGTTGTATCATGAATTCTGGGCGCTTCTACTTCTTCAGTCTCTTCAGCATGTCTCTTTCTGGATTTTTTGTAAGCTTTGTCTTCATCAAATGTTACATCCCTGCTGATGTCGATATTCTTGTATCCTGGGATGTATATTCTATAAGCCTTTGAGCTTTCAGAGTATCCCAAAAATATACCCTTCTTTCCTGAAGGATATAGTTTTGTTCTCTTTTCTTTTGGTATGTGTATGTACACTGGACAACCGAATATTCTAAGATGGATGACTTATGGTTTCTTGCCAGAGAAGACTTCTTCAGGAGTCTTGTTCTTGAGTACTCTATGTGGAGTACGGTTCTGTACATACATTGCTATTCTAGCTGCTTTTTCCCATAGATGCATGGGAAGATATTGATCATGAAGCATTGCTCTTGCAGCTTCCATGATGGTTATATTCTTCCTTTCTGCAACCCCATTCTATTGTGGATTGTAAGGATTGGAAAACTCCCTCTTAATCCCTGATTCTTTGCATAAGTCTTTGAATTCATTTGATGTGAATTCTCTGCCATTATCTGATCGAAAGGTCTTGATCTTCTTTTCTGTGTGGTTCTCGATCAAGGCTTTGAATTCCTTGAACTTGCTGAAAACTTCATCTTTGTTCTTCATGAAGTAAATCGATGTCTTCCTAGAAAAGTCATCAATGAAAGAAACATAGTATACATACCCGCTTAGTGAACTTGATGACATTGGTCCGCATACATCGGAGTGAATGATTTCCAAGATTCCTTTTGCCTTGCTCTCGCTACTTGGAAATGTCTTCTTTGTATTCTTTCCTTTCGCACATCCTTTGCATACCCCTTCATGTTTTGCTTGAATTTCTGGAAGACCTTCAACAACTTTGCTTACAAGTGGTAGTGCTCTGTAATGCACATATGCAAGCCTTCTGTGCCAAAGCTCATTTGGCTCTACTGTGTCATGGAACATAGCTTGTTCTAGATGGCCCTTCAGCTTATATAAACCAAATTCTTGTTCTCCAATCACTATTGCATCATCAATAGTCTTTCCTCTTGGCCACATGAGGACTTGTCCATCTACAAATGCAACCCTCATTCCTTTTGCATCCAATGCTGATATGGATAGAAGATTCTTCTTCAGTCATGGTACAAACAAGACATCCTTCTTTTTTATAGACTTTTCGGAGTCTAGCTTGTAGGAGGATTCACCACTACCTTTTATGGGTTATTGGTAGTCATCCTCAAGCTTCACCTTATGGGGTGAATTATGTTCGGATAGTTTCTCAAAGGATTCCTTGAAACCTATCATGTGCTTGGAAGCCCCACTGTCAATAAGCCAATATTTGCTTCCATGAGTGACAGTTCCCATGAGAGTGAAGATCAGAACATATTCATCTTCACTTGAAGAGTCTTCACTTTCTTGTTTTACTCTCTTCCTGGGAGGATCATCCTCCTCAGCAGTGTGAGCATGATGTCTTCTTTTGGAGTTCTTCTTCTTCTTGGATCCATTCTTATTCATGGGACAATTTATAGCAAAGTGTCCTAATTCATCGCATGTATAACATCTGAGTCCGGATGAATCCCTTCTTATAGTGTTGCTTTTTTTATGAGAATGCTTACCTTGGTGATGATGATTTTCCCTTCTCCCTTTCTTGGAGTGTACTGTGAGAGCTTGATCTTCACTTCCCATCTTTTCTTCTCGAGATGCTATCCAAGCTTCTTCTTGAGAACATTCTTCCCACAGTCTACTGAACTTGACCAACTTCTTTCTAGCACATATTCCTTGGATGAAAGAATCCCATGACCTAGGGAGGCCATTCAATGTTTTCATCACAATTTCTGCATTCTCCACTTTTCATCTACTGCTTCTAGCTATTCTTTGATCTGGGAGACCCTTGTGAAGTATGACTAGATGATCTCCTCATTCTGGATCTTGACATTCTTCAACTGGTTCCTTAGAGTCATCTTCCGATTGATGTTCTTCCCTTCAAACAGTTTGGTTAGGGCATTAAACATGGATTTAGGTGTCTTGAGGGAGGACACCTATGGAATGAGGTGATCCTTGATATAATATGTAATGATCCTCTTTTCCATAACCAACTTCTTCTTATCTAAGGCCTTGGCCTCATATCCCTCTGGAAATGGAACCTCCTCATGGATGTAGGAGTCCAACTCATTTTCTTCCAGGACCAGGGAGATCCTATACTTCCAGGATCGGAATTTATTAGCTCACTCAATATTTTCATCAAGCTTGGTATGATGAGACATCTTAACTGAGAACCTCAAATGGAAATACAAAATATTTAGATCTTATCAGGTCAAGATGTCGGATCTGCATTTGGAGCTGAAATCCTGCAGTGCTGGTTCAGGAGCAGATTAGGGTTTTGCTTTTCCGGAGTTCTATCCAACCAAATGCTTTGAATTTGATCCCTAACTTTGATTTTGGGGAGGAGATCAATCCATGCCTGGGCTCACTGAAAAATTCCACTTCTATGAAAATCCTTAATTTTCGGCAGTAGTGTCGGGTCCAAAACTGAAAAACCTCAGAATTGGATTATGCTTCAACAAAAATATGTGCCCTAGGGAGGAAATTCATTCCACCCTAATTTTGCTGAAAATTTGTGGAGAGAGATCCACAAAATAGTAAGCCCTAGTTCCCGTAGCTGCAAATGTCTTCTTCTCAGGTTAGCTCTAATACCATGTTATATTTTAAACATTAAGCTAACATTTCATTAGGATATTTAACTGAGAGAACAACAAGCATACAAATCAAACACAAGAGACAATGAACATAGTGTTTTTCCTTGGGGAAACCATAAATGGAGAAAACCCCACAACTTCCTCAGAGATAGAATCAACACCAAAGTGAAACCCAAAAATAGTAAGATGATCTCCTGACATCAGTAACATCTTTCTTCCTTGCCCCTGTGTCTTTCTCTTCCTCAGCTATGTGCTACAATTGAGTGTGAGTGAGTGTGTGATAAATAGAGAGGCTAGCTCTATATTTATACTAATTCCATACTTGACTAAACCCAACTAGGGCTGACTTCACTAGGTGAGTCTAATAACCCTAGTTCCCCAGAACTGCGGGGACTTTAACCCTTAGACAATAGGAGAGTTAACCACCTTGACTTGACATGACTTGTTTACATTATATAAACTTCCCGATAGGAACATCGGGGTATGACATGACTCAAGTAAATTACAAATACATCCCGAAATAAACATCGGGTTACAATACATAAGAAATACAAGTGAATACATTTCCAAGTTATAATTACATCAACAGATCCTCTCGAATTCTTGTGCCCCCTTGAGTCACAATTTGTACATTTAGAGGTTCTTCAACTTTTGATCATAGCGGAGTTCTATTATTACCATATTACAACATGTATTTTCTCTTCCCATTTGGCCATCAAATTTGGGAAGTCTTATATAGTGTGTTTTTCACTCTAACAATTTCCATGCAAATCTCTAGGATTTATACACAAGTGCACTACATGCCCTATTTCTTCATAGTTGAAGCAAACATGTTGTCTTCCACCTCCTCCAAATCTTTCTCCTCAGCCTTTGAAGCCTCCTTAAAAACCACCACCTCTACCTACTCCAATGTTCTCTTTAGTCCCATACACTCTATAAGCATCAGTTGAATGCTATTTCATCAACTTTAATATGTGGCATTCATTGTCATCATGCCCAACTGATTTACAAAAACCAAAGAAAGGGGTATTAGTTGTGGTTTGATAATTCTTGAACATTAGATATATGGGAGGTGCATGACCCCATTTATTAAATGTTTCACACTATTTTGCTTGAGGTAATGTGGGGAAGTAAATTGGGGCACCGGTAGCTACATAATTTCCCATCACGGGACACTCATTCTGATGGTGTCTTTTTGTGTGGAAAACTATACAGCAAACATTTTTGCACACTACTTTCTCTTAAATGTTATTTCTTACAACTGCATTGTCAATGCAACAAGTTGAGATTGTACTTGCGCCATATTAGATTTGAACATAAAAATATAGTCACATAAATTAAAGAGACATACATTTAAAATCAAATTGGAAAATAACTAATCATGTAACAAATGATTTAACATAGATCATTACACAAAAAACTAGAAGCAGATAGGAAGAATAGAATTATGTATTTCATTATCTTGAATTAATGGAGGTAAACAATAGTTAAAGGAAAGCAATTTGAATTATATCAAGAGGAAACTCTAATTTCTTATCCAACATAAGAGAGTATAATCAAGATTAACTAGATTAAAGAACCCTTATTTACCCATGCTTACTCTCCTTAACTGAGTTATACCGATTCATAGCTTCACAACCACTAGTTCTAACTAAAGGATGCTTAATTAACTGACTGGATGAACATGGAAAACCTAAAATAACTCAAGGAGGGAGAAATTGTTTCATAATAGCTAAAAAATAGGTACAGGGAGTCCCTCAACAGTGGAGTAAACTCCCCAGATTTGATCCATAACTCAAACATGCAACATGGGACCCTAAAATCAAGGAAAATAAGCCCCAATTGAAAGAATTCACCTTCATATGCCAAAATAGACATCATGAGTTCTAAAAAAGGCAGTTAACATGTTTTAGTACCCTTAGAGTGCATAGGTAAGCTCTAAGGTGACTCAAGTGGTCAATATCAGCAAGTTTTGTCCCACTAGATTCATGAAGTCAAGGTCTAGGTTAATAGGTAGGAGAACTATGCTATGGAGAAGGTATTTTTCTCCAACACCACTACCCCATAAGCATGACTAGATAAAATAAATAATTAATAACTAAAATGCGTCCTCACAATTTGCAACCACATTAAGTACCCATAACACAAAAAATCTTTGTAAAATGGGAAAAAACCCATAAAGATAATTTCAAAAGAAGACTTTAACAAGCGTCCTCAGAAAATTCTTTTACTCCCAAAGAATCTCTCAACTGGGTTAACTACTACTTGGTAAAGGGATTTGCAAAGATCCCTGCAAACCCTTGTGAACTCCTATTTTGAAGATCATGTGAGCCCATTGATGAGATCCACACACTTTGAAGTGACTGAATGGTGGTTATTAATCATTCCTTGCTTCAAATGGAGAAAATCCCTTGAATATTTTCTGTAGAACATGGTGAACTATAGGAGTAAATGTTGTAGATATGGAGAATGAGAAGACATTATGGAGGTATTCTTCAACAAGAACTATATTTGGGACAATTTCTCCAATGGATTCTTCAATTTGAACTTGATTTTGGTCAAGTTATTCAATGGAAAAACGAAATTTGTATATCATCTCTTCTTTTGGGCCTGTAAAAGGGTCTTCCTTAGTTGAGTGGTGGATCATGGATGTGCATATTTCCTCATATTCCATATATTTTGAATCTTCTTGGGTCTCTTTTATATTATAAATTTATGTGAATATTTCCTCTTACGACATGTGTTGTGAATCTTCTAGGACCTCCTTCAATAAGATTGGATCTAACATACCAAATGTGTAGCAACTGAGCTTGGAAGATAAGAGATCCATGGATGAAAATGATATCTCTAATGGCTGAAAATGAGGTCTTTGATGGCTGAAAAATAACTCCTTTGTGGCTGCAAATGGGCTCTTTGGTGGTTTCAAATGCACTTCTTTGATGGCTATAAATGAGCACTCCTTCAATGGTTGCAAAAACAGTTCTCTGATGGTTGCAAATGAGCACTTGGATGGATGTATATGAGAAATTTAATGACTTCAAATGATATTTTTGGTGGATGAAAATCCTTAAGTCTATGTCTACAAAATCCCTTCTTTAACTTGCACAAGATTGATTACTGACAAAAAAACCACTAGAACACTGACTAGTTTAGTACCCCTACTGCTTTGATACCATATGAGATTTGAACATATAGATATAGGAACAAAAACTAAATATATATAGTGAAAATCAGATCATCAAACAACTAATCATGTAACAAATTATTTAACATTGACCATTACACAAAAAACTATAAGCATATAGGAAGAATAGAATGATGTATTTCATTAACTTGAATGAATGGAGGTGAACAATATGTAAAGGAAGGAAATTCAAATTAGAGTCAAGCTTAACTATAGAAAATAACATTTATTTAGCCATGATTACTCTCCTTATCTGAGATTTACACAGACTCATGACTTCACAACCACTAGTTTTGATTGAAGGATGCTTAATTAACTGATTGAATGGACATGCAAAACTATAAAATCACTCAAGGAGGGAGGAGCCATCTCATAATAAATAAACAAAGGTGCATGGAGTCCTTGAATAATGGACTAAACTCCCCATGTTCACTCCATAACTCAAACTTGGAATGTGGGACCCTAAAATCAACGAAAATAATCCCTAATTGAAGGAATTCATGCTTATATGCCAAAATAGGCTTATTGAGTTATAAAAAAAGATAGATAAGGTAGTTTAGGACCCTTGTAGGTGAGAAATAAGCTCTAGGGTGACTTTTGTGGTCAGTATAAGCGAGGTTTGGCCCATTAGAGTCATGAAGTCAAAGTCTGGGTTACTAGGTATGAGAATTATGCTAAGGAGAAGGTATTTCGCTCCAACATGACATTCTTGCTAAATATTTTCTTCTTGGTGTATATTTGAATTGCATTGGAATCTATAACACATCAGACTGCATGATAACATTTTGTTGTGTAAATGGAACCCTTATATGTGACAATGATCCTACAATAAACCATTCACGATGTTGCACATCCTGAATCTCAAACAACAACTTGTCCAACAAAATTTAAAGTTTTGATCATAATCCCACACTGTTTCTCTTGGTTTTTATTTTATCTTCGTTATCTTTGTTGTGCACTTAGACTTTGATTTAATTTTTTGAAACTCTTTCAACATTTCTTGCTTAATTTCATCCAATGATTGAACAAATCCTTACACGTTTGTACTCTTACACCTCATATACCACATTAGTGCATAGTCTCTCAATGTTGTTTCCATCTTCACTATCTTTTCATTCTCGTTAGTTACTTGCTTCACATCGCACACTATCACAAGTAAATAGTGATGTTCTTAATTTTCCCTTCTAGTCCCATGAAATACCAAAATTATCAAAATCAAATTGGTCATAACTCCTACCATGTTCATCCTTCTTACCACTCTTCCACTTCTACCCAAATTTCCTACTCCTTGTAATTTCTATTGTAAAATATTTCTATTTTATGCTTCCATTGAAATTGTTGCTTCTCTTTGAAAAACACAGGGGGGGGGTGGCGGGGAAAGGAGAGGGGGTATAACACAAATCCAGTGTTGCATACTCTTATCTAATATATTTGGATGAATCGTAAAGTCTCAACTTATTAAATACTTCTATCATTCCCAAAATATCCTCATTATATTTTGATTTAGATGCTACAGAAGGACTCTCCACAATCTTACTACATTGATATTCTCTATAAATTTTCTCCAAATTCTCTACTTCTTATACTCTCCACTAGGTTTCATCATAACTCACCTTCTCTTGATCCACATCTTCCTCTAATGTATCCTCTTCTACATTGTGCCTCTTTGTTGTCCTATCTCCTTCTTCCTCCATTACTTATATTCCTTCATCTAGTGCTCCATGTTCTTCATCATGCCCCTATGGAATGTACCTTTTCCTATTTGCTTCTAAAACCACTTCTTCAACATCCTCTATGTCACTCCATATATTATCCATCCAACCTTCCATACAAATTCCTCTAGTGCATTCCTTCTCTCATATCTTTCTTCTCTTATTCTTCTATGTTCATTCGGGTCCATCTCCATCTCTACTCTCTTTCTTATTCCCTACTTCATGGATTCTCCCCTCTTCTCTCTCTCACCTCCCCTAGTATAGGGGGTTTTACTCTTCCATCCTATCTGGTTGCATGTGCATAATCCCATTTTCAACAAACGGTATTTTTATCCAGGTGGGGATATATTCTAACGATCTCTTCCTAGGTTTTGTCTCAAAATTCTCCTTCACATAATCAAAGGATTCATTATACTCAATACCAAAATTTATTATATAACCTTTTTTAATTATGTTGAACCAAGAATATACAACCCTTGTCCACTTTTTATCAAAACTGTTCAACCTATTTTTAGTTTCTTGATCTGATACAATCAATTCTTGACTCCTCCACACAACATTAAGTTATACTTGTCTTTTCACCCATTTATTCACTAAACAAGGAAATTCAACAAAGAAAAATTCATATGCATATAAATATCTCAACCTTTCTAGCCATCAATGAGGATCAATGTTCAAGTTTCGAGTCTCTTTCTGTGCAAATTCCTCTTCCTTGTCGGTCAACAAATTTTGGAGTTCCTCCCTCGTAGGTTTCCATTTCATACTTATTCAAACCCTAACCTTTTCAGGTCTCAACAACATAACCAATTTTTGAAATAAAACTCAGACCCTACATTGTAAATCCATTACCAAAAATATCCCTATTAGAATCATCATTTTCAATACCTAATAGGGTAAGGTCTCACTTGATACTCTCACAGTGATTATTGAGACTTAAATAAGGCTAAAACTAAATAAGAATTCCACAACAATAAATTCTCCATAAATTATAGATACTCAATACCTGTAAAATAAGCAATATTAAAGTCATGCATGACCTATCACAAACATCATTACACCAAAACAAACAACTACTCATTCATTAAGGATAAAGCAATACATATGGTAACACTTTTTTTCATTCATTCACATTGTATGCTCAAACATGAATCACATCAAGTAACGAAACCAAAACAATCCCATTGTTTCATCCCTTATACACAATAATGGACAATTATCAATTTCTCAACTGTCTTTTAACTAATATTAATGACTTATGCATTAACTTGAATCATCCTTAACATGTATTTCTATTGTGAAAACCACTATAGAAACTATTTCTCAAGCTAATACAAATAATATTGCAGAAGACAATACAAAATATATTGCACAATCCTTAGAATACGTTTTAAAAAACTTATAACAATTTAACTAATACAACACCAACACCTTTCCAAAACATATCTCTTGACAAACTCCGCAAATTCACAGGAAAAGTTCTTATCAAACTACTAAATGAAAATTCTCTCAAACTAACATTGCAATATAAACTGGAAGTTCATATTCTAATTAATAGCACGCATGATGAAGCTTGAATTTGAATTATAATTGACAACTTACATGAAGAGCGTAAAAGTATAAATGAATTGTCTATAAATGAAATTTCAATATTCCTCACAAAGCTTGAGGATTAAGATGTCAAGTATATGTATCCTTGTATTTTAATTGTTACCCACATATACAATCTAAAATATCTCAATAGATCCTAAATTGCATGTAAAGGGAAGAACACCACCCTAAAATTTTCCATCCTTATAAAAATAAAGCTTCACTAAAAACTAATTCAATTAAACTTTTGTACAATGCAAATGGGAACATTTCGATAAAAAAATGACCCTCATATTGGTTTTTCTGGGAAGTCAAAACCATTTCATTTATAAACATGAGTCATGGATTCTTCTTGTGATATCAAAGTACATTAATAAAATTTCTAATGATGAGAAGGGGCCCTTTCAAATGGCCTAAACCACCATGACCTATCTTAGAAACCTATTTCTTTGCAATATATGATATCACATGAAGTTTGAGATCATTTGGGAACCCCAACATGATGGATTCTAATACCTATTACAATGAGTATGCATAATGATTCTTATAGTTAAACATATAAAAAAATGACACACATTAGTTTCACATAGTACACAAAAATAACCCTAGAAATCCCTCTACTAGGAAAAACAAAAAAATCAATGAGATTTATCACTCATCCCTTAGCAACACTCTTTACCGACATTTAAAACCGTGATTTACTAAATCGCAACATCACAAGTCTGTATTCACTACACTCTTTAAATACTTGCACTACTTCATGGTATGATACTTTGTCTTTTTACCTTACATCATATTTATATATGAAAAACATGCACTATCTCATGATACCCAAGTTAGTTACAACTAACTTCTCATTAATGGAGATCCATAACTCTCTAACTGAATATTGTTTTTATGTAAGAATTGACTTGACTAAGTCAGCCATAGTCAACTGCTCATTGAGCTTCTCATCATACAAGTGTCTGTTAAATCCATTCCTTCTTTATTCTCACTGACTTCCCGTCGACCAATCGACTATTATAGTCAACCAATAGACCAAAATTTCATCGTCTATCGACTTCAACTCTATGTAACGCCCCATTTTGACCTTATTTCATGAACTATCACTTATTGTGGAACCTTGTCAGTTGATGACACTGTGAACATATGGATTTATTATTTTGAGGAAATTATATATATGTGTGTGATGTTAATATTATGAATTATGATCTTGTTTTGATTACGTCTCTAGCATGAACATTTAATAGATAATGGTACGTGGATACTGATTTAAGTTTTTTTCAAGTAAATGATTATGATGCTAGATGCATGGTGCAAATTATTACATTGTTGTTGTTAGTATTAACAGATCATGCATGTACATGTCGATGATTGCACGACATTTTGTTATGATACTAATTGACAGGTTTAAAAGAGCTAAGGGCTAGTTGGGCCCTACCATTTGGAAGTACCCCGACAGTATGATTTCCAAAAGATATGGTATGAGAATGAATTGTTATTGTTATATATGATTGTTGTTATTATCATGATGTGTGGGTTGGTGTGGGTTTTCAGGAATATGACCTGCCCAAATTGGTTATTCAATGACAAAACCTGAGTACGACAGTCGCAATGCAGTCACTATGTTGAGTTATACATACTCCCTTGTTCCATTAGGGTGGTGGAGGAATTACCCATCATTTATCCCCAAAATTGGGAGTCATGGGAGGGCTATTCTATGATATGCTCACCAAGGTGTGTGATGATGACTAGTGGGTTCCTGCTAGGGAATCTTGGTCGATAGAATGAACACTTCTGCTTACGGGTTCTAACTGGAGTTAGGTCATGTAGTTGACGCTCTAGGGTAGTCCAACAGAGGAAGGATATGATGTGGAAGTTAGTTGTGAATTATATAGAACGAAGTAGGTAGATAGGAATGACATGGGAATTTTAGAAGGGAAACTAATTAAATGTGTGTCGAAACCCTTTGCTTGATTCTTATGTTGTGTCTCAATATGTTTTGTTGGTGTCATGGCCTATTATGATACGAGTTGGTGTCTAAACATTGCAAATTCATGTTTAAGTATTCATCAACAAACAATAACTTATGTGATTATGTGTGATGTGTGGTTTATTGCTATTAGTGTACCGACACGATGTATGTAAGCATTATCTACACCTACATAAATCTTCTACATATGATTACATGAATTGTCTAATAAAATAACTTGGGCGCATAAGGTTGTGAATGATTATATTATAAATACTATTACCTATCTTGGTTGTGAAATGATACTGATATGTCAAATTAAATATTAATTAATAATGATCATGGTTAGTTATTAATTACGATCGATAATGTTAATGATGATTAATAATGATAATAAGAAATTGTGGTTAGCTTAATTGTCGATTGAAGTGCTTGATCACTAAATGATTAATAAGTGTTGATGATCTTAATTGATTCAAGATCTTGGTTTATCAATAATAATGGTGAATAACATTAATTATATTATTATTAAGTGATCTATTAATATAAACTGTGTATTAATAAGGTTAATTATTATTAATGAGGTGATAAATAATTGATTAATAAATGTTAAACAACTGTTAATAATGTTGATTAGTGTTAATGAAATTACTATTAACTTGGTTAATGCATATTAATTTAGTCTAAATTAGAACTGATATTGATTGTTGAATATGACGTTGGTTAAATAAATTACAATTTGTACATGGAAGAAAGAGTTAGTTCAATAATAAATAATTATTAATTAAATATTAAATTACAATTATATATTTAATTGTTCCTACATATTGATTAATGAATATTAATGGATAAAATTTACAATGTCTCAAGTATCGTCCAAGTACCATTTATGTCTGACTTGTTGGTGAAGTAAAGTGTTATCTCAAAATTTAGGTGGACTAATATTAATAAATTGATATACTTACTATTCTCGAAAATTGTGTTGAAATGATATTGGAATTAGACAGTAGATCCTTACACAGTAAATGTAATAAATATTCCATTTGACTTATAACCATAAGCATTTAATTTATTTTATGAAAAAGAGTTGGGACAATGAATGTGGGGATAAGGGAGAAGGTCTCGAGGAGGAAGTGTTAGAATAATCAACCCATAGTTAGCTACCTTAGACATTAATTAATCCATTTTTGTCTTATTTGCCTAGTTTCCATGTTCCACCTTATGCAAGTTGTCATCTACACATCCATAGTGGTCAAACTTGCTAATTTTGACTCATGGAGCACTTGGGAAACCTCCTGGAATCAAATCTACTTTATTCCTGGCCTCCTAAGCGCCCTTCTGCTTTTTCAGTGTTTTAAGGCAATTGGGAAAGTTTGACTAGGTGAGGTTAACTAGTTTTTTGTCCTCCACATCCTCCACTCTTTTCTCCTATGAAAAGAATGTATGAGTTGTACTTCCATTACCTTTTAGCTTGCCTAAGTGCTTTTGCCAATTCATGACCTCCTTGACAGTTTTGGAATCTGCTTTATGCACATATGGGGGATTTGCTTAATTTTAGTAAGCCTGCTTTTGACTAGATTCGAATTGACTCCTCATGCATTCGAATCCCTTATGTAATTATTTATTGTGGTAGACTATGATGTTACAGGGTTGGATATTGTACACTTATTCAATACAGTTTAGTGTTCAGCTCCATATTCAGTCTCTTTTGTGAGTGATTTTTCATGTACAATTGATAATTGTTGTGAGTGTAATTATTCTATCACTGGGTTCAATTTCCACATGGTATCAGAGACTTTGTAGATTTATTTCTCTCCTTCCAATTTGTTTTGCAGGTTCGACATCAGTGACTGGGAGCCTTCTACTGACAGCCGGGACAATTTATGAGCTATGGATCAATCTCAGAAGATCATCTTGACTCCCTTCAACTTCTTTGAATGGAAAGCAGAGATGGAGATATTATTGAGAGCGAAAGGCCTCTACAGAGTGACTATGGCAACAGAAGCAGAGCCCAATGCAGCTGCAGAGAAGATAAAATGGCACAACAGGAGGGATGAGGCCTATGGTCTCTTGTGTCTGAGTATTTCCAGAGACCTCCTTTTCCATCTTGATGGATTGAAATCACCGAATGAAGTATGGGAGAATCTTGTTGATCTTTTTGGAAAGACATATGAGATGAGGGGACATCAAAGCGAAAATGAACTGATCTCCCTGAGTCCAAATAGCTTTGAATCCCTGCAACTCTATTTCTCCAAGTTCAAAGCACTTTTTTTGCAGCTAAAACAATGTGGGATCGAAAAGAAGGATGATCAATTGGTCTTGGACATACTCTCGAATCTTGGCCTTGACTATTCAGTGTTTGTTTCGACCTTCTATGCGACAAAGTTGACAGCTCGAACCTGGAAGATGCCTAGCCTTGCAGATTTCATGGAATCTCTCACACAAGAACAAGACAAACTGGTGATGATGGGCACCATCAAACCATCCAAAGACCAAGCTCTGGTTGCTGGAGATTAGAGGGTGGATTCAAAAAGCAAAAAGAAAGCTAAAAATCCACTTGAGCAAAAGAGAGACAAGAGCAAGTCTCCGAAGGAGCCTCAAGGTTCCAAGAAGAACTACCAGAAGAAGAATAATAAAGGAGAAATGAGCAAGTGCGCATACTGCAGTAAGGGAAATCATTCTGAGAGCTACTGCATGAAGAAGCAAATAGACATGCTGACCCAAATCCTGGAGAAGAATGGCATCTCCCTTCCAGACAGCTCAAAGAAGAGGGAAGGAGGATCAAGTTCAGAAGATAGAGAGAGAGTTCATGCATTGGTTGCTGGCACATCAAGCTCACCTAGTTTCATCATTGATTCTGGAGCTTCAAGACACATGGTTTCGACTAAGGAGGCATTCACCTCACTTGACATGTCGAAAGGTCCACCAATAGTACTGGGAGATGACTCTCTCACTGAAATTTTGGGCAAAGGGAGGATTGATCTTGATCATGGTCAGTTCAGCAATGTGTTGTATGTTTGCCTCTAACCTCTTATCAGTGTATCAGATGACCCACACTGGGTCTCCAAAGAAGGTCATATTCTCCCCTGATGAAGTTGATATCACAGAGATCTCAAGTGGTAAAGTCATTGCAAAAGGAGTTGCAAATCATACTTCGAAGGTATACATGTTCTCACACTTCCTACCCTACTCAAACCCCTCTGCTCTTCTGATTCATGCTAATGAGGCAAGCAACATTTGGCATGAAAGATTTGGCCACCTAAATTACAAGTATTTTTTTGATCTTAGTGAAAAAGAGATGGTCATAGGGTTACCAAAGATAAAATTTTCCAAAGGAGTCTGCCAAGGTTGTATCCTAGGAAAACACCCAGAGCATAAATTTTGAGAGAGCTAGTCATGAGAGAACCTCTGCACCCCTCGAGTTGATCCACAATGATGTTGCTGGCCCATTCCCTCATATTTCCATGATTCAAGCCAAATATGCATTTACTTTCATAGATTACTTTTCCAGGTATTGCTGGGTTTACTTCCTGAAACACAAGTCTGGACTTTTTGGCCTCTTCAAAGTCTTTAAGGCTTTGGTTGAAAACCAGTCTAGGAGGAAACTCAAGGTCCTCAGACCTGAAAATGGTGGTGAGTATGTCAAGTCTAAGTTTATTCAATATTGTGTAGATGTAGTTATTTAGATGCAACATTCTATCCCTTACACACCACAACAGAATGGTGTTGCTAAGAGGAAGAACAAATCATTGAAGGAGATGGCAACATGCATGATGGAGGCTAAGAATTTGCTACCAAAGTACTGGGCCAAAGCTATAAACTGTGCAGCCTATATCCAGAATAGGGTGCCTCATAAACAGCTTGATGGTATGACTCCTTTCTAAGCATGGAGTGGGCACAAGCCAAATGTGACCCATTTCAGGATTTTTGGCTCAAAGGCTTGGGCTAGAATTCCAACAGAAAAGAGGAAGGCTTTGCAGCCCCAAAGCCAAGAGTGTCTATTTGTTGGGTACTCTAAATATTCAAAAGGGTAAAAGCTGATAAATTTGAGCACAAACAAATCCTTCATTGAAAGGTGTGTTCAGTTTCAAGAAGAACCCCTAGCAGCAGTGGAAGTTGGAGAAGCCTCTTCACCACCAGAACCTCTGAATGTAAGTGAAGAGATTGTTGAACATGCTGATTCTGATATGTCTGATAGTGATGAATTTATTGCATATCCTAACATCCCTACAAGGCCAAAATGGGCAGCCAATACCATTCATGCAGCAGGAGAGCTAGTTGGAAATCCTAATGACCCTAGGAGGACTAGATCTCAATTTGAGAGTGCTCTATGCATGAAGGATCCTATGTTTGCTGAGAAATGCTATATGATGGTGGAATTAGATCCTTAGACATATGAATATGTAGTAGGAGATCCAATATGGCAAGCATCCATGAAGGAAGAGTTCAACTCACTCCAGAAGAGCAACACTTGGGAGCTGGTTGATCTTCCCCCAGGGAGGAAGCTAGTTCAGTGTAAGTGGGCGTACAAGACCAAATTTTCTGCTGATGGTTCACCTATGAAGTACAAGGCCAAATTTGTAGCCAAGGGCTACTCACAGGTTCATGGCATAGATTACAATGAGACCTTTGCACCAGTGGCAAAGATGGACTCCATCAGGCTAGCCTTAGCCATTGTAGCTTCAAAGCAATGGGAGGTACATCTAATGGATGTAAAGTGTGCCTTCCTGAATGGATATCTCACTAAAGAGATATACATGCAGCAGCCTCAAGGATTTTCTACTAACCCATCTCTTGTGTGCAGGCTAAGGAAGTCATTGTATGGGCTAAAGCAAGCCCCCAGGGCTTGGTATGCCAAGATTGATAGCTTCTTGCTATCACTAAATTTTGTTTGATTCAAATCAGATCCAAATGTATATTTGAAGTTGATTAATGGTTCATTAATGATCATTGTGTTATATGTTGATGACCTCATCATTACAGGAATCTCAAAGGATGAGATTGCTTCCTTCAAGGGTGCAATGAACCAAGTCTTCTCCATGACAGATTTGGGGCTCTTAAGCCAATTCTTGGGGCTTGAGATTGCTCAAACTAAAGCTGGAATCAAGGTGCACCAGTCCAAGTATGCCTTGGATTTGCTAAACAAATTCAGAATGAAGGATTTCAAGCCAAGCAAGACTCCCTTCCTTTCAGGAGTGAAGCTTGAAGAAGTTATTCTTCACCTATGGTAAACAATACATTGTATAGGCAATTGATTGGATGCTTGTTGTATCTTACACATACTAGACCTGATATTTCTTATGCAGTAAGTGTGGCTTCTATATATATGGATCAGACTCATGAGATCCATTGGAAAGCATCCAAAATGATCCTTAACTTTGTTCAGGGAACAAGGACACATGGGATCTTCTATAAAGCTAAATCTGATCTTGATTTGATTGGTTTTACTGACAGTGATTGGGCGGGTGATAGAACAGACAAAAAGTCCACATCAGGATATGTGTTCATTCTTGTAGAAGGTCCAATCAACTGGTCAAGCAAGAAACAGAGTGCCATTGCACTCTCTTCTACAGAAGTAGAGTACAGAGGAGTTGTAAATGCAACAACTCAATGTTTATGGTTGCAGGGGTTACTTGGAGAATGTGGCTTCGAATCAAAATACTCAACTACTATCTACTGTGATAACCAAAGTACCATTTGAATCCACAATGATCCAGTTTAGAAGCAGAGAACCAAACACATTGAGATCCATATGCACTACATCAGAGAGTTTGTGCATGATGGCACCATTCACCTACTCTTCTGTTCATCTTCAGAACAAGTAGCTGATATCTTCACCAAAGCATTTTGTGAGAAGACCTTCAGCAATCTCAAATCGCTGCTGGGGATTTTTGATCATGCTGTGAAGCATGAGTGATGACAAGATTTCCATATTTTGTTTTGCAGTCCATGTTTAAGGGAGGATTTTCCCATTGGGTTTTTGCCTCTTTCCTTGGTTAAATGGACATGCATTATGTAAAGGGTGACTAAGCCTTGTTGCTAGGCCTTATAATTTTCTGATATATTACTCATAAGTTAGCCTTAAGGGGGGGTGTTAGAATAATCAACCCATAGTTAGCTACCTTAGACATTAATTAATCCATTTTTGTCTTATTTTCCTAGTTTCCATGTTCCACCTTATGCAAGTTGTCATCTACACATCCATAGTGGTCAAACTTGCTAATTTTGACTCATGGAGTGCTTGGGAAACCTCTTGGAATCAAATCTACTTTACTCCTGGCCTCCTAAGCGCCCTTCTGCTTTATTGCCTGCTTTTTTAGTGTTTTAAGGCAATTGGGAAAGTTTGACTAGGTGAGGTTAACTAGTTTTTTGTCCTCCACATCCTCCACTCTTTTCTCCTATGAAAAGCATGTATGAGTTGTCCTTCCATTAAATTTTAGCTTTCCTAAGTGCTTTTTCCAATTCGTGACCTCCTTGACAGTTTTGGAAACTGCTTTATGCACCTATGGGGGATTTGCTTAATTTTAGTAAGCCTGCTTTTGACTAGATTCTAATTGCCTCCTCATGCATTCGAATCCCTTATGTAATTATTTATTGTGGCAGCCTATTATGTTACAGGGTTGGATATTGTACACTTATTCAATACAGTTTAGTGTTCGGCTCCATATTCAGTCTCTTTTGTGAGTTATTTTTCATGTACAATTGATAATTGTTGTGAGTGTAATTGTTCTATCACTGGGTTCAATTTCCACAAGAAGATGCAGTGAAGAGTAGGATATAGGGGGGAATGTGGAAGTTTTGGGGGATCTAGAAGAGGAGAAGAGGATTGAGAAAATCTTGGTTGGATTTTGAAAGGGAAGGGAGATTTTATCAACTAGTTGGACTGTACTCAGGTTATGGGATTGTGGGTCCAAGAACTGAGTTCTTGGAGCTAGAAAGTCGTTGAGACTTTCTTGGTTGGCAGGGTGTCATATTGGTTTGGTCGGTTGATTTTTCTATTAGAGGGGATCTTGCAGGTTACAGGGACAAGGAGTTTGAAGGGACAACTCCTATCTTATAGGTGTTTTGCTGCTAGTTTAATATTTTGTTTTATAATTATAAATGATAAATTCATAGTTGAATATGCTAAAATTGGTTCACACCTGCACTGCAATATTAGCAGTAAAACTTGTTGGTATTAAAATTTATAATGCAAATTTGTTAGAATAGAATTATACTGAATTATTTTGCAAATGTTGCATTCTTTTTTGTATCTTTAATTAAACAATACTAAATGAAAATTAAACAGAAACAAAACAGAGTTAGGAAAACATGTTTATAGCCTAGAAAACATAGTAAAACCAGGTTCAAATGCTTTTAGTTAAATTGGTATTAATTGAAATTACTAAGGACTCAGTCAGGTCCCCTACATTCTAGTCGGCTTGTTAACCAGTCGACCATCGACTTTAATAGTTGATTTCCATGCAACAATATAACACACCCAACACAACATTCACATTATGGATATCCAAATATTATATTTGGATTGAACACTATGATATGGATATAAATGTTTATGTCATAGAAACAACTCTACCCTCTATAGTTTACCCTATATCGAGTTGATCACTTCTTTGAATGACCTGGATCACCTTCTATGGAGGATTATGAAAAATCAGAGTGAAAAATAGGTGGACTATATATTTAAAGTTGTTGCTTTTATTGAAAAAAATTCCTCACAACCAGAGTATTTTGTTCCTCATCTTCGTTAGATTCAATTGACTGATTTGAATCAAGTTTTTCATCATTCATTTCAAACTCCTACTTTTCTAGTTCCTTTTCTCTCTTGACTTATTCAACCATGGAAGTAACTATGACTTCTCTAAATATCACATATCTACTATAAAATTACTTCCTTGTAACCTGATTCCACAGGTTATACCCTTTCACTCCATCCTTATGCATGACAAAGATCCATTTCTCAGACATTTTTTCGAGTTTTCTTCTTTTATCCTTCGAGACATGCACAAATGCATCACAACTAAAGGCTCCGAGATGTGCAAGAGAGGGAATATTACCAGGCCATTCTCCATATGGATTCTTGTCGACTAGATCCATCAATGATGACCTATTCACTAGGTAACATGTCTTGTCAAATATATTTGTGGACGAATCAGCTATTCACTAGGTCACATGTCATGTAGACTTATTCTACCATGAATTCTTATGCGATACTCGCACCATTGAGCTAGCTCCTTGATTTTTGCATCAACGTTCTATTCATTCTTTCAAGAACTCCATTATGTTGCTGCATGCATGGATTTGTGTTTTGTTGATATATACCATGTTGTCTACATAACCGATTGAATGCCTTGCTACCTAATTCTTCTTTGATATCAGTTCTTGACACCTTGATGTTTCTACCAATTTGATTTTGTATAGGATATTTGAACAATTACTTCTCAGACCTTAGATTTATTCTTGGAAAGTATAACCATGTCATTTCAGAGAAATAATTTATGAAAGAGATGTAATATTTAGATCCTCCTAGTGATGGGATCGATACTATTCTAAAGACATCACTATGTATTAACTCTAGTATTTCCTTAGGCCTAGTGACCTTGGATGGGAAAATTACATTACTATGTTTACCATAAATTCAATGTTCACATAAGTATACTTCTTCAAAACAATAAGGGAGACCTTTAACCATACCTTTATCATGCATAGCACAAAGTCCTTTCTCACCAATGTGTCACATCCATTGACGCCTCAACATGGCCAAATCGACTAGACAAGAAGATATACAATCGAATTCAGGAAATATTGTATTCATACGTCTATTGGTGTTTGTTCTTCCTAATATCTTGTATAATATTCCAATACATATTCCTCTTATTAATACCATCTCTCCTCACACCATATTACACATACCTTTCTCAAATAAAGACTACACACTTGCATTCCCCATGTTACTAATATATATAAGGTTTCAAGCCAAACATGGGATATGCATCATTCTTGAAAGAGTTCCTCCCTAACTATTGTTTGTACAACATCGGGAGTCATTCTCTGATACTTGTGTTGCATCAAGTTAGGGACTTGTGTGGTATCAAGTCATGACATTGTGTCGTATTAAGTCCTATCTATGTCCTCATGTATTGAGGTGGGATGCATGTACCGTGATCTTGTGTTGTATCAATATTGGAGTCTTGTGTTGTATCAAGTCTAAACTTGTGTTGTATTAAGTCATTCATTCTCATACATGGTACCCTATGAGAGTGGATCTCCAATTATGGAAATGGACTTGTGTTCTATCAAGTCATGTGGTTATACTATGTGATATATTGTCAGTCATGGTCACTGAGTTCTATAAGTCTCCTTTAGGGCTTCGCTACCGTTAGAGTGAATTACTTAGCATATGACTATATGGCCCAAGGTAATATATATGATCATTAGTATGTATGGAATAATTCTTCTACTTATGATATGATAATATGGATAAATAATACACATATGGATCATGCATTAATTATTTACCGATAATGAGATAAAGCACATAGAAAGAGAATTTGAATTTCCCATGCAAATTTCTAAGTGAACTTGAGTTATAAATATTCAGTAAAATATGAAGTCCTCAATCAATGCCTCAGTTAAAGAATCATTTGAAATATTAATGAATGTAATCAGCTAAAGTAAAGAAGATCTTAATGTTCATCAATCAACATGCATCAATCAACTAAAGAGATCCATGCAAAAGTTAATAATAGAAATTGTGCATGGATGGCACTAAGAGTGAAGAACCGATGAAATTTAAGTTAGCTTGTTAACTAAGTGATCAACATTCAGTTAATATTGATTTCAATTCACATTTAGTTAACATTCAGCTCAAGTCAGTTGGCATTTATTTCACGTAAGTTAACATTCAGTTCAAGTCAGTTCACTTTCAGTTCAAGACAATTAACATTTAGTTAAAGCTAATTGAGGAAAGGAAGGGTGCTAGTGTTTGCATGGACGGAGTTCTAGTTAACTCCTCCTTTTAAATGCACTATGTGATGCTCTAAATGTGTTTATTGAGCCTCCTATGTGCTACCTTATGCGTGCTAGGTTTTCTTACTTGTTATTAATATGCTAGGAATATGGAAAGTTCAATAAATTTGCATACAATTGTTTTTGTAGGGTTACATTGGATCTCTCTTTTCTGCTATTGAGGTGATATCTCTTATCGGGAAATATGCTTATATGTTGTAAACCAATCTCTACAAATCTATCTACCATACTCAAAGAACTTTTGGTTTTTTCATCCTCCATGTTTGGAGGGTTTTCCCAAGGTATATCTTGTCTCTCATGGTTGATTGTTTTATATGGCTAATTTATGGAGCTTATTTATGTGGACGATATATTTATGACATTCATACGTGGTTGACTTATGAGATTTATATGTGCTGAAATTGATCGATAAAATTTTTAAAGTTCAATCATCTCCAATTTTGCTCAAACATCAACACTTAAATCCTTTAATATTAGTCAAACTTTGCCTTGTCCGATAACCGTTTTCCGTGAATCATCTCCCAAAATATCATCACCATCATCATATTCCTCATATTCGCAAAATCACTCTCTTTATGGTGTCATATGATATGATGTACTGAATTTGATCAATTAAGAGTCATGATTTGATCGTGTACTTGTCAAGACCAAAAATATATCCCCTTTTTATCTAGTCCAAGGGTTACTTCCAATATATTGTGCTTCCTCATATCCTTTTCTCTTCTTAACTTCCATAAAATTCTAGGCTCACTTATAATGCTCAACTTTTCTTCATTACTGACATTTTCTTATTATTGGACCAACGGATTTAGATATGGTCTTATATATACCCCTCGAATTTGATATTCTACTAGATGATTTACCTTTTCCTCGATTGATCAATTGACCTCTCATCATCAAGGAATCATGGGTTGAAGATTCCATGTTCTTTGATTTCATCTCTTCCAACAACAAAGATTTCACCACATCATCAATTTTCAATGTGGTATTATTTCTTACAGTAGGTACAACCAAGCTATCCCATGAGTCTACAAAATAATACAATAGACTGATACATTTCTCCTCCTTAGTAATTTTGATATCCATTAACAACAACTGATTAATCACAGTGTTTAATGCATTCAGGTGCTATATAACCGAGCTTCCCTCGTTCATCCTCAAAGATATTTTAATCGATACATGTTGTAATCTCACAGATCACATAAGGTTACCAATAATACATACTAAAACATAACCATAAATAAGAGACAAGAGACAAGAACAGATTGGAAAACAGATTATATTAATATAGTGAGTTCATACAAGGCACAGAACTGAACTGAGTTCATGCTTGGCTCAACAGCCTAATATATACCAGTTACAAACAGTTACAAAAAATAACTACCTGTCGGTTCAGTGAACCGACACGACTGTTAGTTAAGTCGACTAATCTTTTAGTTTAGTTGTCCGACCGACTTAGTCGACTGATCGACTAGTCGGCCCATCGACTTAGTCGGCTGACTAAGTCGGTATTCGTTCAAGTCGAATTATGTCGACTTGCTCCTTCTACATCTCCCCCATGAACAAAACGTTTCTTCGTCTCGAAGAAACAGGGAGGTACAAAAACGAACTCTTGCAGATACAGTCAAACTTGCTCATGCTGGGGACTGTGCAGCCAGATGGTCGGTCTCCTTTGGACACAGACTTCGATGATAGTTGGAGCTGTGATGGCCAAATGATGTTGAAAGTAGGTCCAACTTTGTAATGCCTTCTGGATATCGATCGTTAAGGTGGTAAGATTTGAAAGGATCGACATCTTTTCAGACATGGTCATTTCTGCTATGTTTTCCATGTTGGGACCCAACAGTTGGTTTTGTTATTCTGCAACAGTGATGAGTCATTTCATCTGAGGACAGAGGATGTCAACTCGCTCTAAATTGGGAAGGGCATGTTGAACCCACTGATGTGCCTCCCGTTCTAGCTTCTGCAGTTTGTTAGTCTCCATCACGATTTGTTCTTCAATGGTTTGCCGCAGTTCTGCTTCTGTCGACTTCTGACCCTCCAATGCCTGAATGCCCTGCCTTGCCTGCCTGGTCTGCTGATAGACTTGCCCATAGTGATTAGGCCAGTCTCGTAATACTTCCTTAGTGACCACTGATTCTTCCATATGATCCTGGAGAACTTTGTAAGCTTCCGAGAATGCAGTGTGTTGGGCCAGGAGTAGTCGAACAGTCTCCTCCTTTTGTCCTTCTTTAGTCTCGTGCAGTCGGGTCTGGACGATCGATACCATTGTATCGAAGAGTTGATATGCTCTTTCAAGTGGTCGATCTATGTCGACATCGATAGGTCCTGGTATCACGGTCTGGACTAGAGCTCTGTATCGGCCGAGAAACTCGACTTCTTCTGCATTTTTGGCGACCAACTCTTTAGTTTTCTGATCTGTCCTTTTCTTGGAATCTTTGGCCACTGTTTTCAGGAGTTGGCCGACCTCTGTGTCGTCCAAGGAACTTGCATCCCTTAGGGTAATGCGGAGGCCGGATGGTCTATGCTGCTCTTTTGTTTTCTTCTGTTGGTTTGGCTGTTGTTCTTGCTCCTGGGTACCTGCAGTAGAGGAAGTTGGGTCTGTGGTTGGTGGATTGGAGGTCGAGGGTTGTTCTGGTTGGTTAGTTGGTATAGAAGATGGCTGTGTTTATTTTTGAGGAGGGGGTATGGGGTACGGGGGTTTTTTTGTTTGAGGAGGTGGGATGTTGGCTTCTGGTTGTGAATATAACGGTGGCTGTGATGGGTTTGGCTGTAATTCTGGTGGTGGGGATTTCGACGGTGGAGGTGGTGGGGAAGGAGGTTGTGATGATGGTGGTGTTGGGGACAGAGTGGGGGTATGGACAGGGGTTGTGAGAGTGGCTTGAATATGTTTGAGACTGCCATCGAAAGAGATCGCTGCTTCGGATGGTGACGTGGGCGGTTCATTCTGTGTCTCGGGATCGACCTGCTCGGTGACAGACTGACTGTGTCCTATGATGTCGCCCTCGTCATTGATCCTGGTAAATGTTGTCGTTTCTTGGGCATAAATGTGTTTGTGTATTTTGAGAGGAGCCATTGTCTTTATTTTCTGAGTTGATTTAAATAGTGAAGGCAGTGTCGCAAAGAAATCTTTAAGCTCAGCGTCCTGGTTGACCCTGGCTCTGACTGCCTCTGGGATTGCGCGTTCATATTCTTCACTGGGGCTGCCCAACCGTTCTGCTGGTGCTTGTTCTTCGACTACGGGCGTCGGAGATGGGGGTGGGGGGGTCGACATAAGGTCGACGACATTTTCAAACGTCGTTTGTGTTTTGGATTTCTTGGGCCGACCCTCTGGAGCTCCTGCTTCCAGATACTGTTGAAACTGAACTTCAACAGATACTTTATTGGCACGGGCATCCTCGACAATGTCGACGGCCACGACTGCTAGTTCCTCCTCATCATCGGATGAGTCGGCCAAAATAAGCTTACACTTACCCCTCCCTTGTAGTTGTTTTTGGGTTTTGAGTTTCTTCCGGGTGACGGCTATCTCCTTAGCCAGCTTCTTAATGATGCAGCTGGATAAAGCATACTCAGGATCGGCTTCATCGACTTCACCTATGGGTATCTGAGCTGGGTCGACTGTTGCTGGGGCCGGTGGAGTTGTCTGTGGCACTGTTGGCTGTTGTTGTACTGTCGGCTGGGGGTCGACTACCTTGGCAGTCAGGGGTTTAACAGTGATGTGTACCTGACTAGTGGGCAAGGTCGGGGTATCCTCTGACACAAATGGGCTGATGTAGAGATTAAGCTCGTAGTCCTCCTCCTTCTCCTGGTCAGTAAGCGGCTCGATGACGGAGAAGTCGACTTGTTTGGAAACCTCTGGGACTGGTATCTTTGTCTTTTCCTGTCGGGTCAACTCTTGGAAAATCTGGTTGACCGTGGGGTAGTAGTAGAGGTCCTGTGCTTTAGGGTCCTGACCTCGCATGTACCATACGGATGTATGGTCAAGTTCTAATTGTATATGGGACTCAGCAGGGAGGTTTCATCGGATGTTCTGGGGCACCCTCCACCTCGTCGTGTGGACTTTCAACTGCTGAAACCAAGTGTCCAAGATGACTTTCCCCTGTGCCAGCTCATGCAGGGTTCCTTTTTGTGAGAAAGGTTTAAACCTGTGCATTTCAAATCTCGTCGGCTCCCGGAAGACTGGATTGCCTTCCAGACAGATGTGGTACATAACAATCCAGATAATAAGGGATGGAAACTTTATTATACCTTCGACCTCTTGGAAGCGCTCGCAGATGGTTTTGACCATGTCGGTGACATAGTCTCCCCATTAGTAGATCCTGCCGTCGGTGGCGATCGTGTCGACAGCCTCCAACATTTCTAGTTTAAGGTTGCTGCTTCGACCAGCCAACGTGAGGGTGACTGCTATAATTTTAGCCACAATTTGTGGCGTCCTTGTCGCAATCTGGTCGATCATCAGTCCCTTCAAGTTTTTCCCAGTGGGTGTGCCCGTAAGTTTCTGGACCAACCATTCTTTGATGCCGATAGGTACCGGACTGCCTTGGTTCGACAAACCTGTAAGCTTGGAGATAACATCCCCGGTGATGTCAATCGGCTGGTCGAAATAAAACCGGCCGTTGTGGTAACGGTTGATGATGAATTTAATCGCTGCCTCTTTCGTGCCATCGAAGCTTGCCATCAGTGGTGCATTAGGGTATTGGAAAATGGTGCTTTTCCAGATTTTCTCAGCAGCCTGGGTCATTCGGTTGTCGACAAAGGCCCACTCTTGGATCTCTTACCAGAGTTTCTGAAATGGGCCCTCCTGGACCTTTGCGTTTTTGATGTTCTTGAGTCTGTTGAGAAAGGGGGTGTCCTCGTCTTGCAACTCCTTTTCCTTGGCCGCAACTCTGGTTAGTTTGGGTGCCATTGTGTCAGACTGGTCGGAGTTTTGACAGGGTTCTTGTGCTTTGGTTGACTGAGATTGCAGGTGCTCTGATGGAAATGGGTGTGGTGAATGAACCTTCGACGGTCCATTATTTATAAGCGTGGATGGGGTTGAGTGTCGAAATGGGTGTATTAATGGCGGACTTGACAGTCCAACTGCAATACTCGAGTGCGACCTAATGGAGGATTTGTTTCGGCGCTCGAGGCCATCAATGCGTGATGGGACTTTCGAAGTCGATGGTCGGTGTCGTGTGTGAAAACGGTCGTCCTGACTGGTCGACGAAGATGGTTGATGGTGGTGATGTCGGTGGTTGAGGTAGTGAGTTACTGTCATGGCTTATTGTCGGATGCATTATTTTGTGTTAGAATTTTTCTATCTTTTTATAGGTTTTGGTTGAAGGTTAAGGTCATTATTTGAGTTTTTTTTTTTTTTTTTTTTTAGCGTTTGAGTCGGGCTCCATTAACGAGCTTCCGGAATACTAGGCCCTATAACGTTTTCAGTCGGACTGAACCATTGGGATGTATTTCTTCGACAACTTAAGGTCCCATCCATTCTGTGTGTAATTTCTTGGGTTTTCCCTTGACTCGAATGTTATACAATAAAGCAAGGTCGCCGACCGAGAGGTTTTTGTTTTTGATGTTACGGTCGTGCCAGGCTTTTTGTTGTTGTTTGTGAATTTCCTGATGTTGAATAGCCATGATTCTATGTTCTTATAGCTTACTGAGTTGAAATAGTCGGTCCTTTCTTGCCTGTTTGACATCGACATGTAGTATCTGTGCAATAATAGGTGTTTGCTGTCGGAAATATGGGGAGACGACTGCTTCCTGCCCGTAGACGAGTCGAAAGGGTGTTTGATCGGTTGACCGCTTATATGCTGTCCTATATGCCCAGAGAACCATAGGGATTTTCTCATCCCAGTCATCTTTGTCGGTGCTACATATTTTGGTTAACCCTTTGGTTAGTGTTTTGTTAAAAGGTTCAATCGCGCCGTTCGACTGAGGATGATATGCAGTGCTTCGTCGGTGGTCGATGTGAAACTGGTCGGTCAAGTTTTTGATGGTTTTGTTGATAAAGTGTGATCCTTGGTCCCTGATCAATGTGAGTGGGCATCCAAATCGGGTGATAATTTTTTCATAGATAAACTTAGCAACTATCTCACTTGAACATGTATCGACAGGTTTCGCTTCTTCCCATTTAGTGACATATTCCACTGCTGTGATAATATATCGGGCACCTGATCGTTTGGCTGGGATAGGAAAGGGTCCTGTGAAGTCTATAGCCCAAAGTTCAAATGTGAGACTAGGGTTTACAGATATCAAGGGCATTTCTGTGCTCGATAAAGGTTGACCAAGTCGTTGACAGCTATCACATCGACTAACAAATTTTTTGCAATCCTTGTGGATGGTCGGCCACCATAAGCTTGACTGTTGGATTTTTCTTGCAGTTGTATCCGCTTGAAAATGTCCTCCGGCAGGTCCATAGTGTGCTTCATGCATGATTTGTTCTCTCTCATGGTCGAGTACACAACGTCTTAGAATGTCATCTAACCCCATTTTGTACAAAAATCCATTGATGAGGCTATAGGGTGCAGCCTTCATAGCTAGGATTTGTTTCTTCTTGGTGTTCAGACCTTCAGGTGCCTGACCTGTCTCCAAGAACTGAGCGTTTTCTTCTAGTTCTTTGGGTACTGCTTCTATGCGAAATAGATGTGCATCTGGCAAATCTTCATCGATTCCGGTCGGGTCCTCCCCTGTGTCGATACGTGATAGGTGGTCGGGTCCGACATTTCGCTTTCCTGGTCGGACCACTACTTCAAACTCAAATTATTGAAAAAGAAGTAACCATCGATAGATTCGTCCATGATGAAGGGGTTTATTAACAAGGTACTTCAAAGCTTGATGGTCAGTATAAAATATAAAAGGGTTGGCCAAGAGGTAATGTCGATACTTCTAGAGAGCAAAGGCCATACCTAGGGCTTCTCGTTCAGTGGTCAAGTAGTTCCTTTCAGCTTTATTTAGTTTTTGACTGTTGTATATGATAGGGTAATCCATCCCATCATCCCCTGGTTGAGTAAGGATGTGTCCAATTGCAATGCCTGATGCATCAATATGTACATGAAATTTGGTCGACCAGTTTGGAAATTTAAGTATGGGCGCTTCGACCAGTTTTCTTTTCAATTTGTCGAAGGATATTTGGAATTCCTCCGTCCATATAAACTCCTGATCGTCTTTTAGCAGTTCCTCTAGAGGGTAAGTCATATCTGAATAATGTCTGATGAATTTCCTGTAGTATCCTGTATGGCCCAATAACACCTGGACCTGTTTAGGGTTTATTGGGGGTTTTAGGTCGAGGATGATTTTTATTTTGGCAAAGTTGACCTTTATACCGTCTTTGCAGACAATATTTCCTAATAGTATGCCAATGGGAGTCATAAAAGTACATTTCTCAATGTTTAAGGAGATTTGTATCTGTCGACATCTCTCCAGCATAAGTCGGAGCCATGTACAGTGGTCTTTTAGGGTGGAATATATGGTCCAGTCGTCGAAGTATACTGCCATGGTCTTATAGATATATTCTTGGAATGTTTTGACCACAATTCGTGAGAATACTGCAGGTGCATTCTTCAACCCAAAAGGCATAACTCTCTATGCAAAGGACCCAAATTCACATACAAATGTTGTTTTCTTTTGATCCTCTTTGGCTATGGGTACTTGATTATATCCAGAAAATCCATCTGTAAAATAGGTCTGGTTTGTCGGTGGTCTCGACTTTCAGGATTGAGTAGATCGGTTTGGTTGTTTCAATGTGGTCGGTCTTCCACCTAAAGCTCTTACCTTCTGTGTGTTCGTTTTCCAGGTGTAATTGTGTCGACTGTGATTTTGATTCAGCTTGTATCTTGTTATAGTCCTGGATTTGTCGATGGTCGTGGTTGAATTGTTTATTTGTCGGTTGAAGAAACTTTTTGATTTGGTGTGCTGTCTCAGCCACTTTTCGTTTTGAGGTATGAACTTGAAGTCCTTAATAAAATTTGCTTTAAGTTCAGGCCAAAAGAAGGTTTCTCCTCTAGCCTCCTCCATTTTATACCATTTACTAGGTAAGTCGGCTAGGGTTGAAGGGAACAAATGTGGCCGGGCTCGCTCATCTTTGTGTTCAAGCCGTCTCCACTCCTTTTCACAAAGCTTGATGTGTTCTTATGGGTCTTTGCCTTGGACAAAGATAGGGATTTGAGCTTCCTGAGTTAGCTTTGTCCCACCAAATCGTTCGACAAAGAAAGTTGAAGCAGTTGTCCAGGTCTGCAATTTTGTCTGATGGGTGTTCCACCATCTAGCTGCTTGACCTGTAAATGTTTCCACTAAGCTTTGAAGTCTACCATGTTCTCCAATATTTTTAGATACTTGTTTAAGGTGCATTATTGGGGATTCTAGTTCCTTATATCTGGGCAGTTGGGTATTATGTAAGTTGGTCGGTTGTAATGTAGGTCGTTCCCAGATTTTGTTTTCAAAGACTTTGGGGATAATCAATACAGTGAAGCACTGTCGGGTGGGGTTTTTTTTACCTTTTGTACAGTCCAGCACCCTCTTGCTTATGTTTCATAATTTTCCATCTCCCAGTCATATAATTCAGCATCTGAATTGTAACCAATTGAGTCTTGGTTACCTAAGTGAAGTTCCCCATAAATGTTTGGCTCGGTATAGTCCGTATTATTATGAATCTGGTAAAGCTGTCGGACATCAACTTCCTCATCAATCGGTTCGGTCCAAGGTGCTCCTTGAGAAGGATTAATGGGTACAATGACTTTTTGACCATTTCCTTTTAACTTAATTCTTTCTTTGTCTAGGGATATGGAGGCTTTCATCTTTCGTCCCCAAGGTCGACCAACTAGTGCGGGGAAGGAGCTAGATCCTTGTTTTGGGTCGATGATTTCAAAATCAACCTTAGTCGAGATTCCTTTGATGGTCGTGTCGACATCTTTCCAAACCCCAATGGGTTCAATAAGGCCTTGGTCGGCGAGTTTTAGGTAAATTCCTAACTCATAGAGTCAAGGTCGGCCCATATTTTCCCATGTATCTCTGGTCATGATATTTACCTGAGACCAAAAATCGAGCACCACTTGTCGGACGTGATAACCTTCGATTTTCAGGTCGACAAGTGGGTCGACATCGTTTTTGTCTTTTTGATTGAGGCTACAAATGTTCTTAGTTTGTTTCCCACAGTTAGTGCTTTTTATTTCGTGTAATAAATCAATAAACTGGGCTACGGATTTGTCGGTTTGGATGAGATGTGTTAATTGCTGTGTTGTGCTAAGTCGACTGGTAATAATATCTTCTTGCTGTGCAATGTCTTGAAATATGTGTGTGGCTTCTTGATAAGTTTGTTTTTCCTTCAGGGGATCCGGATAACCATTTGTGTTTTTAATTTTACTAATTTGTGGGTTATCAGGGCCTGTTGTTGTGCCTTGACGAGTGACAATATGCATATTTTTAGTGGTTAATATATCATGATTTTGTACACAAGACAAGACATTAACATTCTTCTTATTATTGATTTTTTCTAACATGGTAGGACAATCCTCCAGAGAGTGATCGCCTACCCCACAATGCGTACAGAATTTAAGGTCAGTTCTGTCCTTGTAAGGACAGTCTGCACATATGTGTCCTTCTTTATAGCAGATGAAGCACTGGCTAGATTGACGTGGTCGGATGTCGCGATTCCCGATGAATCGACCTCTTCCTCCAAACCCTTGTCGTCGATTGTCGTACCGACGCTCATATCGTCGGCCTTCGTATCGTTGCCCGTTCTGGTCATTGGTAGTATTTTGCTCATTGCTCTGTGCCATTGCATTCGTCTGGTAGACCGCCTGATAGTTCTGTTTGTTTTTCAGGATTAGTTGACAGTCGGCCGTATTGTGACTTTTTGTTTCGCAGATGGCTCACCAGGAAGCTTTTGCATTCTTCATGTTAAACACACATTCCTTCGTAGAATGATCCCCGGTCTCTTGGAAAATATCGCAAAAGACTTTAGTTTTCAAAAATCGGACGTCTTGTCGGCTGTATTCATGTCGACAATTATCTTTTGTGTGTCCGGCCGTCGAACATTTTGTACACCAGATTTCTTGATTTTTGAGGGACAATTCTTTCAAGGAGTTCTGGACACTTTCCAGCTGTTCTTATATCCTGTGGTCCGTCGGATAGGTAGGTATATATTCGTCCATTTCCACCTGCATAGCTTTGGTCAGCGCATCTTCATATGTCTTGAAAGTTTCTAGACTGATGTGTCGGCGGATTTTTTGTGATAAGCTTGCAAGAAACCATTGAAATAGAAATTGTTCATCAATAACATAATCTAATTGACTCAATAGGTCCTTCCAGCGTTTGTCATAATCGCGGACAGTTTCCCCTAGATTTTGCTACGTTGTCTTGAGCTTTTTGGTGGCCAGGTGCTTGGCGTCTGGGGTCTTGAAAAAGGATAAAAACTGTGCTTTAATTTCAGCTTTCGTTGCTCTGGGTTGCCTTTCTGAAAAGTTCATGTACCAGGTCAGAGCCCTTTTTCGTAAGGCTCTTGCGAACTGAGCCATCTGTCAGTCTTCATCCTTCACCTGGTTTGCGTCCCAGATGGACTCGCAGATGAACCAATGCCGTCTGGGATCTTCATCCCCCTCGTATAGAGGAATGTGGGCAGTGCCGTGACCCATGTCTGAGTCGCTGTCACTGCTATCTGACGACGGCGGAGGTGGGGGTGTGGGGGGTGGTGAAGGAGGTGGGGTCGTTGATATAGTTAACCTTGAGGAGTTTTGGTCGACAGAACTTGTGCCTTTGTCGGTGGTCGATTTTGCGTCGTATAGTGGATTGCTGTGGATTTGTATTGTCGATGGTCCACTGGAGCTTTGCGTGCTTAGGTCTGACTCTTGGATTTCTTCGAAAGCTGTATGTGGCAGGGGGGGTGCTCCTTCATGTGTCGGTAAGAGTAAGTGGATACTCCGAAAGGATGGTGCCATTTGAAAGGTCACCCAATTCCCTTCGAGCGGTCGGCGTATAACAAGATGTCGTCCCGGGAATGGTTCGTCACCTAGTCGTCTCCAAATAGTAATGTCACCAGCTCGCAGTCGGAGGTCGTCTTCAATAATAGTCTGTATTGTGGTACGCAGATTTACTGGGGAAAGGGTTACTCCTTGGTTGGGGACAGTTATTTGGAGAGCTTCAGGCTGCTCTATCCACACTTCTTCTTCCTTAGGGGCCGCCTCCTCTTCTACGCCCTCTCCGTGTTGGTCATGACCCGACTCTGGTAGAATCTCCTCACGGTCGGTCTCCCTAGGGCTTTGTCTTTGATGCAGCTCTGCTACTCTTTCTCATCTGGCTTCCTTTCGCTGTTGTCTTTCATCCCTTTCGATTTTCTTAATGTCCGACATACTTTCCTATAATACTATACCTTTGATTTCCCTTCGGTCTACTTTTTATTACTGGTGACAGTTATTGGCTTTAGGTCGACTAGGATCCACTATACTCTACCTCCATCACATGACCAGCTACCCCCCCATAGCCTACCCGACGCTTTTAGAAAGCCCAGATAGTTCGAATCACTTGCTCAGGAAGTATTCCCACTCCCTTTCTGCAATAAATTTCTCCCACTTCCTCTGTTTTTCCGCCCAGTTGGTGTTTGGTGGCTGTTCGCACAGGGGTGGTCTAGGTTCGATGATGTGGCCTGCTCCGTTCTCTATCAAGAATTTGAACAGCAAGGTCGGCAGGGAGCACAAGAATTGGTCTGTGAAATCTGTGTAGAATTTTGCTTTGACAGTTTCCACTGAGGTCCTGTCTTCAACGGCTTGCTCTTCACAGAAGTCATCGGCGATTTTCTCAAACCACTCTGACAGATTTGTTCGTCCTCCTCTGAACAGTTTATCTAGCAACTGCTGTTCTTTATTCGCGTCTGGTCTTCTCATCCAGAAGCTACTTCAACAGTTGTAGTACAGACTCGACAAATTTTTCATGTGTTTTTGTGAAAAATCTGGCTCTAGCTTCAGCGACTGTTAATCTGTTTCGTCAGGCGTAATTTTGTAAATAGTTCGCAACTTTACGGTTCCACCAGTCCTTGATCTCCTGCTCTGTTATCATATGTGAGCCTATACTTTAGACATGTACTACCTGCAACGGAACCAATGTTGTAATCTCACAGATCACATAAGGTTACCAATAATACATACTAAAACATAACCATAAATAAGAGACAAGAGACAAGAATAGATAGGAAAACAGATTATATTAATATAGTGAGTTCATACAAGGCACAGAACTGAACTAAGTTCTTGCTTGGCTCAACAGCCTAATATATACCAGTTACAAACAATTACAAAAAATAACTACCTGTCAGTTCGGTGAACCGACACGACTGTTAGTTAAGTCGACTAATCTTTTAGTTTAGTCGTCCGACCGACTTAGTCGATTGATCGACTAGTCGGCCCATCGACTTAGTCGGCTGACTAAGTCGGTCTTCGTTCAAGTCGACTTATGTTGACTTTCTCCTTCTACAATACAAGTTCTCCTTTTTTTCCCATAACATCTTTGCAATGTCTTCTTTTGAGACATTCAAAAATACATAATATGCTAAACAAAAATGGATTTCACTCCTTGCTTCCCTGTTGATTTTATGTCAATCTTCCTTCGATATACTTGTTGGAGTGGTTTTGGGGTTGATAGCAATCCATTTCTCTCAATCAATAAGGAGATCCTCCTTTTTAATCTTCCAGAGCTCAAAATCCTTTCCATTAAAATTTTTAATTTATATCCTTGAACTGCCATCCATTCTCAACTATGAATCAATTGTTCTAGAACTCCCAATGAAACTAGGTATTCTCCAAATCCTTGATCAAGCCAAACACTTAGCAACAAAGGGGTCCCCTTTATTTCAAATATAGATTTGATACCAACTATTGTGTTCTAATGCCTATTACAATGAGTATACAAAATGTAGTTAAACAAACTAAACAATGGCACACGACACATTCACATAATGCACAAAAATTATGCTATAGATCCCTCTACCAATAAGAACCTGCAAACCACTAAGCTTTACCACTCATCAATTAGCAACACTCTTTACCATCATTTACAACAATGATTTACTAATTCGCAATAAAACAAGTGCGAATTCACTACACGCTTTCATTACTTGTGGTACTACACAATATGATCATTTCCATTTTTAACTTACATCATATTTACAAATGCAACACATACACTAGTTCGTGATACCCGAGTTAATTACAACTAATTGTTCATTAACGGCGATCCATAACTTCCTAACTGAATACTGTTTTTCTGTTACAATAAACTTAATTGAGTCAACCATAATCGACTTCTTGTTGAGCTTCTCATCATCTAAGTGTCCTACGAATCCATGCCCACTTTATTCCTTTCGTGTTCGGGTACACAGGGTACTACCAAAAGACTGAACAACTTGAGAAACTACTTCACACAAATAGATCACAGATCAACACACCAATGTTTGTCACGTGGTCAAAACCATCGAGAGGGAAACAGTCCACGACCCCAGCCAAATAGCTACTTGCAGCAATTTATTATCCAAAAGAAAGAAAGTTACATGAGCTTCTCATAATCGATCAACTAGCCAAGGACCCTCCATGCTCTTCAAATAGAGATAATGGACCAATTAGGTGCTATGCCACGGATCAATGGTAGGTATGATCTAAGAGAAGTTGAACCATCGGATCACTCTATGTCTAGAACATATCGTGACCGTTGGATTAGAATATTTACAAATGCATACTAATGCATACTAAAGAAACACACTTTTACCTAATGGATATATCACACACGTTGATCTTAACTAACTCCTAAGTGTCTAAATATCCTAACATCCCCCCTTAAGAACAACTTGGGATAGGATTGAAGGATTTATAAAAGTGACACTATTAGGAGAAGGAAGGAGGCATTAGAGCCTATCCCCCCTTAATGACACATTCCTAAACTCCTAACATAGACCGAAGTTTAGAAAACTTTGCTTCTGTAAGAGACTTGGTGAAGATGTCTGCAACTTGATCATCTGTAGGGAAATAGAGCACTTCAATAACACGATCATGAACAAGATTTTTGATGAAGTGCATGTGTAGCTCAATGTGTTTGCTGTACTAATGTAGAACTGGATCTTTGGCAAGCTTGATGGAACTTTGATTGTCACACCAAAGTGGAGTAGGCTGCTGCTGCTCGAATCCAAACTTTGAAAGGATATGTCGAAGCCATAAAGCTTCATGACTGGCATTAATTGCGGCTCGATATTCTGCTTCTGCTGAAGAAAGAGCAAGAGCTTGTTGTTTCTTACAAGCCAAAGTGACAGGTCTAGATCCCAGACTGAAAACATAACCTATAGTAGACTTTCGATCATCAGGATCGCCGACCCAATCTGAATCAGTGAAACAAACCAACAAAGGTTCCCCCCCTGTACTATAATGAATCCCAAACTGAATTGTACCTCGAATATATCGAAGTATTCTTTTTGCTACTTTCCAGCGAATTTTATGAGGAGTTTGCATATAACGGGCAACACGACCAACGGTAAAGGAAATGTCAGGACAAGAATGAGTCAAGTATAAAAGACTACCAATAAGTTGACAATACAAGGTGGCATCTACTTTAGGGGAAGTACAAGTGACAGAAAGTTTGACTCCAGACTGGAAGGGAGAAGGGGCTGGTTTACAATCTTCCATGTGGAAGCAACGAAGAAGGTCACAAGCATACTTAGACTAGGAAAGAAAGATTCCTTCTTTGGTTTGCAAGACTTGGAGACCAAGAAAATAATGCAGATGTCCTAAGTCTGACATTTCAAAATTTTGCTTAAGACTGGATTTCACATGGGTTATAAGTTTAGGCTCACTACCAGTAAGGATAAGATCATCAACATAAAGAAAAAGTATGATGAGATGGTTTCCTAATTTCTTGGTATAGACATTGGGGTCAGAATGGCATCTAGAAAAACCAGTGTCAAGGAGAAAGCTATCCATTTTGGCATACCAAGCTCTAGGAGCTTGCTTAAGGCCATATAAGGATTTCTTAAGGAGACAGACAAGGCTAGAGTTATCCTAAACATATCCAAGAGGTTGTTCCATGTAAATTTCATCTTGTAAATCACCATGTAAAAAGGCAGACTTGACATCCATTTGATGGACTTCTAGTTATGTAAGGCTGCAAGGGAAAGAAAAAGGCGGATGGAATTCATTTTTGCGACAGGAGCAAAGGTTTCATTATAGTCAATCCCTTCAACTTGGGAAAAACCCTTGGCAACTAACCTTGTTTTAAGTCTTTCAACACTTCCTTCTGATGCATACTTAGTTATGTAGACCCATTTACATCTAACAAGTTTTCTTCCTTTTGGAAGAGGAACAAGATCCCAAGTATCGTTCGCCATTAAGGAACGATATTCTTCATCCATAGCTGCATCCCAGTCTGGATTTCCTGAAGCTTCTGCAAAAGTTTCTGGATCATGATTCTCATAAACTTGATCCAAAAGAGAAGAGGCTCATTGAAACTAAGAACATGTTCGACGTTGATCTCCAGGATCATCGACAAGATCACCAGATGCTTCACATGTTGAATGGACCCATCGAGGAAGAATTGGTGTTGGTGCAATTGGAGGAACATGAGCAGGTGGAGGTGGATTTTCATCCTCACTGTCATCATCAAAAACTAGAGTTGGAAACCTATCAAGAAAGTTGGAAGAAGAAGAAGACGGCACAATTGCCGAATCAGGCTCGCAGGCCAAAGATGGCACACCCGCCAAATTAGGCTCACAGGCCAAGAGATTTTAATCAAATTTAACATCTCTTCTAATGATTATTTCATGAGAATGTGGATGAAGAATTATATAACCTTTTACATCTTCTAAATATCCAACAAATATGCACTTTTCACTTTTAGGCTGCAATGTTTTCCGTTTTTCACCCAGAATGTGAGCCCATGCTTCACAACCAAACACACAAAAGTGACTTACATCTGGTTTAATTTTACTCCATGCTTCTTCCAGTGTTATACCTTGTAAAACTTTAGTGGGTGTGCAATTAACTATGTAATTTGCACAATTTATGGCCTCAGCCCAATATTGAAGACTTAGTCCCTTAGATTGGATCATACAATTAGACATTTCTTTTAAAGTGCGGTTCTTCCATTCAGCTACACCATTTTGTTGTGGTGTATATGGAACAGTGTGTTGTTGTTGGATTCCTTGTTCAGTGTAGAAAGTAGTGAACTTGTTGCTAACATATTCTCCTCCATTATCAGATCTTAACTTAATAATTTGATGACCAGATTGTTTTTCAACAAGGGCCTTGTAAGCCAAGAACATGTTAAATACTTCGCTCTTAATTTTAGGAAGTAAACCCAAGTGCATCTGGAGTAGTCATCAATGAAAGTTAAGAAATATTTGAAACCAGAAAAGGATGCAGATGGAAGAGGGCCACACAAGTCACTATGCACAAGCTCCAAGGGAACCGAGGCGTGCCAAGAGGCACGTTTGTCAAAACTGTCCTGATGATGTTTTCTGAGTACACAACCGAAAGAAACACCATCCTTGCAAGATACCATCGGAAGACCAGTCACCATATTGTATTTACATAGTTGTTGCAATGAGCGATAATTTAAGTGACCAAATCGCTCATGCCAAAGTTTGCTCAAGTTATCACTATGAGCAACAAAAACTAAAGGAAAAGGTGATGACCCAAAGTTGTTAAATTTGTACAACCTGGTAATATCATCAATAGTTCCAGTAGAAAGGACATTTTGAGGATTTTTAAAATCCTTGATTACAACTTGGTGAGGTGTAAACGTCACAGTTTTACCTTCACCCGAATGAGTAATTTGATAGACTGATAACAAATTGCAGGAATTTTTTGGAACAAATAATGCATCACTAAAATGACCATTTTCTAATGGAACTGTTCCAAATCCTACAACACTTAGAGATCTATCATCACCAACAAATATTTGCTTGGTGTTACATTCATGCATAGTAGAAAAGATGGCTTGATCCTTAGCCATATGATAAGATGCTCCAGAATCAATGAGCCATTCAATTGAAGTAGAAGAAGAAGATGTAGTATAAGAGTAACCAGAAGCACAAAGTGCATGTCCATGAGAGGTAGATTCTGAAGATGAATCTAGGCTGATGTGGTGCTTCTTCATTGCTGCTTCCAACGCTGCCATCTTCTTGAAACACTTAGATTCATCATGATTATCTTTCCCACAAAAATTGCAATGACGCTCAGTCTTCTTTCCTTTTGGCTTGGATCCTTTGTCATTTTTTAAAGAAGGAGTTGACCGAGAGGGTTTGGGATCCTTATTGTTTGGTTTATTATTGTGAAAATTCTGTTTCTTGTGAGGATTGAACTTTTCTTTTTGTTGGGACAATAAGGCTTTCCCAGATGTATCTGCATTGTTAATTATTCCAAGATGAATGAGCTTATCTTGCTCTTTAATTAAGGAATCACAAAAGGATTCAAGACTAGGCTCTTGATAACTAGCTGCAGTCAATGATTCTTTCATGGAGTAGAATGTAGATACAAAAACAGAATATGCAGGTCCAAGTTTGGAAAGAATATGATAAATACATTGTTTGTATTCTTTCTTAATCTTGCATTCTGCACATAAGATTCTAAGAGTTTTATACTTACATAAATAGTTTTGAAATCATGAAAAATCATTTGTATTCAAAGAAATCAACTCATTCTCAAGTTGATGACCCCGAATTTCATTGTGTTTACCAAACACAGATTCCAACTTTTCCCAAGCTTGATCAGGTTCACCAATTCTAGATATGTGGAATCGCAAATTAGTAGAGATTGACATCCCAATAAATCCACGAGCTTCATCACATCTATTTGCCCATTTAATTTTCTTATCATCATCAGTGGGTTCTGTTTCTTTCCCTGAGGTTATCCTGAAAAGTCCCCTACTTTGTAGAACATCCTCCATACGAGATTTCCATGAGAAATAGTTAGAACTTGTAAGTATAATATCACAAGAGGCGGCCATTCTGTAAATTAATGGCTGAAAGAATAGAAACTAACTGTCTAGATGCAAAGAGCTCAAAAAAATATGCGGTTTAAAAAAAACAGCATTGAAAATTGATTCTGGATAATGAAGTTATGCTTGATCAAAGAAAATGTCGAAGATGTCCCCAATAGTGACGTGACAGATATTAACTTGACCAACTAAAAAAGAACCCCCCTCTTTCCAAGATCAACCTTTGACAATCACTTTACAATAAAGTTACTTTCGAGTGAATCACTTTTGTAGAATAAGTGATGTTAGTTTTTACAATAATGTTACTTTTAAATAGTGCGGCAATAAATTAAAAGACTTAAGTGACTCACTTTTTATTTTATTTTATTTATATGAGATGCACTTTTACAATAAAGTAACTTGAAAATAGAAATTGCATGCACTAAAAAGTAGCTTAATAAGGCTTGAACTCAAGATCTATTAAGGAATAAAGCAACTTTGGACCAAGTGAGCTAAGTTTAAAAGGTACGTAAAAGAATGGAAAGAGGAAGGGTTTTTTTTTTTAAACTCTTCTCTCTCGTTCTCCGTGCTTGCCTTTTTTTTTCTGCAAATCACAAAAAAAAACTAAAAACAAAAACAAAAAAAACTTTTTCCACATAATGGGGTTAGATCTTGGTTAGCTTACTCGGAAATTCTATGTTTTCAAGTTTTCTCGCTTTTTCTGATTTGCCGTGATCGCACAAGGTGCACGACAAAGAGCATACGTAGCCAAGAAGTCAAGAAAAAAAAACATTCCCTTACTGTTTCTGATTCACCGCGATCGCGCAAAGTGCACGACAAAGAGCATACGCAGTCGGGGAAGACAACAGTCCGAGACTAAAATAGTAAAGATCTAATAATAAAAATAATAAAATATGAAAGATTTAAAAAATAAAAAATAAAACAAATCCGTCACTGTA
The DNA here is from genome assembly GCA_001517045.1 of Pseudotsuga menziesii. NCBI lineage: Eukaryota > Viridiplantae > Streptophyta > Pinopsida > Pinales > Pinaceae > Pseudotsuga > Pseudotsuga menziesii. The sequence goes on along the minus strand of LPNX010216220.1, from coordinate 110,087 downwards.
ACATTATACCTTTAGATTTGCCGAAATGGGTGTTTCTGGAACAAACGAAAACAGTTTTTGATGAAACGAAAACTATTTCCCGATGGAAACAACGCTCCAGACGCAATGGAATAGCTCCCATAGGCTAGAAATGAACAGAAAATCCCGAACCATAAACCATTTCAAAGTTTCGGCAACACCGGTTCCAGATCTTGATCAAAACCGAAAGTAGCTCTTCATAAACGCTCTGATACCATGTTTGGATACACATTGTACTCCCAAAAAACCGAACACCTTGAGAAACCACTTCACACAAATAGATCACAGATCAACACACCGATGTTTGCCACGTGGTTAAAACCCTCGAAAGGGAAACAATCCACGGCCCCAGCCAAATAGCTACTTGGAGCAATTTATTATGCAAAAGAAAGAAAGTTACATGAGCTTCTCATAATCGATCAACTAGCCAAGGACCCTCCATGCTCTTTAAATAGAGATTAAGGACCAATCGGGTGTTAAGCCACGGATCAATGGTAGGTATGATCTAAGAGAAGTTGAACCGTCAGATCACTCTATGTCTAGAACATATCTTGACCATTGGATTAGAATATTTACAAATGCATACTAATGCATACTAAAGAAACACACTTTTACCTAATGGATATATTACACAAGTTGATCTTAACTAACTCCTAAGTGTCTGAATATCCTAACACTTCGAATTCCTATTGACCAATCGACTATTCTAGTCGGACAATCGACCATAATTCCAGTATTTGTTTACTTCAATCCCATTTGATGTTTTAACTGGTTGACCATTGACTTCAGTCATCGATTTCCATACAAAGAATATAACACTCCCAATACAAAATTCACATTGTGAATAGTCAAATAGTCTATTTGTATTGAAACACTCGGTTATGGAAAGAAATATTTATGTCATAGAAAAAATTCCAAAAAGTAGAGATGTTAGGCATATTGAACTTAACAATGAGTAAAGATGTTAGACATATAGCAACAAGCATTTAAAAAAAAAAGACATACAAAAGGAACTATAGAATAAATAATTCCAAAATGCATAAATGTTATAATGACCATCTTTTAGAAATACAAGTGAAAGAGTTAATCAAAACTAATGTTAGTGAGATAGTTTTTTTTCTAAAAACATAAAAAAAAGTCAAAACAATAAATATAGTACACAAGATTCTTTTGAATTTTCTTTTATGATATACCAAATAATATAATTATTAAATATACACAATTTTAAAATATAATTATTAAACAGAAATAACTTTGTCATAAAATAAAAATATAATTTTAAAGTCGCGACCTCTTGTTTGGAAAACAATTTTACCCTCTAACCTTAAGATGTAAATAAAGTGTTACATTAAAACTAAACCTATGAAATTATTCCTACCTTATTACAATAATAATTTGACATATAATCTTTTAAGACAAAACACATAAATACTTAATCCCCACTTGAAAACAAATAACATTTAAAAAATGATTATTTAATGATTCACCTTTGGTTTCAGAAAAGGAAATAAGTGTACCATATCATTGTAACAATGGTTATACCTTCACCATTTTGGAAATACGGAAAATGAAACCATATGCATTCGAATATATAATTATGCATCCAATGGAATTGTTGTACATAAATGCTATGTTGAAATAACGTACATAACCAGATGCATGAAGTGGGATTGTCCTTGACTTTTCCACTTTTTCTTGCAAATGCATTTGCAAGGAGACTAGAGATTGTACATAAATTTTAAGTATTTTAACATACACGATAAAAATGTGTGAACCCAATCAATCATGTATTAACATATCATCCACAAAATAAAAACAAAATCTATATTTTAAAGAAAATATCAAACTTGTGCAGCAAGAAAGTTTCCCATATGACAAAATTTAAGATGAAGGTTTCATATGTATACCTAAAACAAGCCTTACGTATAGAAAGAATGCTACTTATCGAATTTCTAGGTTACACATGCCAACTAGGAAATTAGGTTCGAGGAAAGGTTATCACCGAGTTTAGGATTGAATATAACGAATTGATCATTATATTTACTAAAATATTTAAAACATAAAGGAACTTGAGCCTCTTTGTGAACATGAATCAACGGTGTACCAGAGAACATTACATTCATATAGTTTCAGATTCTAATTTCTTTCCAAGCTTAACTCATACAAATGATCGAAGTAACCATAATTATCTCCCATGAAACTTCTTCATGTGAATGTACAGGTTTCACAATTGCCCGTCAAGAATTTTAAAGTTTCAGTAACGCAACTCTGATACCATGTTAAATTTCAGAAGCAAAGGTAAAATTGAAACACACAACATAAGACCATGGAACATTTCTTACATTCATTCTTTCTCACACTCAACTTCTATGACTACAAAATCAAATGAACCTTTAGTAAATTCAATTGTTCCCTATAACACATCTTCTTTAGCCTTGTTTTCTTCTTCATCTGGTTCTTCTGCTTCAACTGATTCACATGCAACTGCTATGGTTGATTTTAATTCAGCTATGTATATTGATTGTACAACATCAAGAATCATTCTCCAAGATTTGTGTGGTATCAAGTTAGGACATTGTGTTGTATCATGTCCTATCTATGTGCTCAGCTATTGAGGTGGAAGCATGTACTGTGATCTTGTTTTTTATCAAGACTGAAATCTTGTGTTGTATCAATAGTGGAGTCTTGTGTTGTAGCAAGAGCGTGGAATTGTGTTGTATCAAGCTTAGAGTTGTGTTTTATCAAGTCAATGATCCTCATAGACGATACCCTATGAGAATGGATCTCCAATTATGGAGATGGACTTGTGTTGTATCAAGTCATGTGGTTATACTATGTGATATATTTCTAGTCACGGTCACTAAGCGATATAAATCTCCGTTAGGGCTTAGCTACCCATAGAGTGAATTACTTTAGCATATGAATATATGGCTCGGGGTAATATATATGATCAACAGTATACGTGGAATAATTCTTTTGAGGATGATATGATAAGATGGATAAATAATACACATATGGACCATGCATTAATTATTTAATGATAATGAGATTAAGCATAGAGAAAGAGAATTCAAATTTCCCACGCAAATGTCTGAGTGAACTCAAGTTATAAAGCTTTAGTAAAATATGAATGGCTTAATCAATGCCTCAGTAAAAGCATCTATTGAAATATTAATGAATGTAATCATTTAAGTAAAGAATAGATCAATGTTCATCAATCAACATGCATCGGTTAACTAAAGAGATCCATGCAAAAGTTAAATAATAGAAATTGTGCATGGACGACACTAAGTGTGAAAGAACCAAAGAATTTTAGTTACCTCCCTTTTCACATGTAAAAGGAGCATTACTAGATCAAAACAAGGAAAATGCAAGGGAATAATTTTCTTCCTTTCATTTCTCTAGAACAAACTCTAAGGGATTGGAGCAGACAAGGGAATACCTATCTCATAACATGATGGTGACAAGATTTAGGTGTAACATTTTCATCCACCAAAAGTATCATTTGAATCCATTAAATTTCTCGTATACATCCATCCAAGTTCTCATTTGCAACCATTGAAGGAGTGCTCATTTATATCCATTAAAGAAGTGCATTTGCAACCACCAAAGAGCCCATTTTCAGCCACAAAAGAGTTATTTTTCAGCCATCAAACATATCATTTTAAGCCATTAGAGATGTCATTTTCATCCATGGATCTCTTATCTTCCAAGCTCAGTTGCTACACATTTGGTATGCTAGATCCAATCTTGTTGAAGGAGGTCCTAGAAGATTCACAACACATGTCGTGCGAGGAAATATTCACATAAATTTAGAGTATAAAATAGGCCCAAGAAGATTCAAAAGATATGGACTATGAGGAAATATGCACCATCCTTGATCCACCACTCAACTGAAGAAGACCCTTTTACAAGCCCAGAAGAAGAGATGATATACAAATTTGTTTTTTCCATTGAAGAACTTGACGAAAATCAAGTTCAAATTGAAGAATCCATTGGAAAACTTAACCCAAACATGGTTCTTGTTGAAGAATACCTCCATAATGTCTTCTCATTCTCCATATCTGCAACCTTTTCTCCTACAATTAACCATGTTCTACAGAAAATATTCAAGGGATTTTCTCCATTTGAAGTAAGAAGTGATTAATAACCACCATTCAATCACTTCAAAGTGTGTGGATCTCAATAATGGGCTCACATGATCTTCAAAAGAGTAGGAGTTCACAAAGGTTTGCAGGGATCTTTGCAAATCCCTTTACCAAGTAGTATTTAACCCAGTTGAGAGATTCTTTGGGAGTAAATGAATTTTCTGAGGAGGCTTCTTAAAGTCTTATTTTCAAATTATCTTTATGGGTTTTTTCCCATTCGGATTTTCCTCTCTTTCCCATTTTACAAAGAATTTTGTGTGTGCATGGGTACCTAATATGGTTGCAAATTGTCGGGTTGCATTTTAATTATTATTTATTTATTTTATCTAGTCAGGCTTATGGGGCAGGGGTGTTGGAGCAAAATACCTTCTCCATAGCATAGTTCTCCTACCTATTAACCTAGACCTTGACTTCATGACTCTAGTGGACCAAAACTTGCTAATATTGACCACTTGAGTCGCCTTAGAGCTTACCTATACACTCTAAGGGTACTAAACTACGCTAATTGCCTTTGTTAGAACTTATTATGTCTATTTTGGAATATGAAGGTGAATTCCTTCAATTAGGGCTTATTTTCCTTGATTTTAGGGTCCCACTTTGCATGTTTGAGTTATGGATAAAATATGGATGTTGAGGGACTACATGTACCTATTTTTTAGCTATTATGAAACAATTCTGACCTCCTTGAGTGATTTTAGGGTTTTCATGTTCATCCAGTCAATTAATTAAGCATTCTTTAGTCTGAGCTAGTGGTTGTGAAGCCATGAATCAGTATAACCTAGTTAAGGAGAGTAAGCATGGGTAACTAAGGGTTCTTTACTCTAGTTAATCTTGATTATACTCTCTTATGTTGGATGAGAAATTAGAGTTTCCTCTTGACCTAATTGAAATTGCTTTCCTTTAAATATTGTTTACCTCCATTAATTCAAGATAATGAAATACATAATTCTATTCTTCCTATCGACTTCTAGTTTTTTGTGTAATGATCTATGTTAAATCATTTGTTACATGATTAGTTATTTACCAATTTGATTTTAAATGTATATATATATATATATATATATATATATATATATATATATATATAATTTATGTGACTATATTTATATGTTCAAATCTAATATGGCACAGGTACAATCTCAACTTGTTGCATTGACAATGACGTTGTAAGAAATAACATTTAAGAGAAAGTAGTGTACAAAAATGTTTGGTGTAAAATTTTCCACAGAAAAAGACACCGTCGGAATGAGTGTCCTGTGATAGGAAATTATGTAGCTACCAATGCCACAATTTCGTTCCCCGCATGACCTTAAGAGAAATAGTGTGAAATATTTAATAAATGGGGTCATGCACCTCCCCAATATCCAATGTTGAAGAATTATCAAACCACAACTAATACCCCTTCATTTGGTTTTGTAAATCAGTTGGGCATGATGTCAATGAATGCCACATATTAAAGTTGATGAAATATCATTTAAATGATGCTTATAGAGTGTATGGGACTAAAGAGAACACTAGAGTAGGTAGAGGTGGTGGTTTTCAACAAGGCTTCAAAGGCTGAGGACAAATATTTGGAGGAGGTGAAAGACGACATGTTTTCTTCAACTACAAAGAAATAGGGCATGTAGTGCAGTTGTGTATGAATCCTACAGCTTTGCGTGGAAATTGTTAGAGTGTAAAACATACTATAGAAGACTACCCAAATTTGATGGCCAAATGGGAAGAGAAAATACATGTTGTAATATGGTAACAACAGAACTTCACTACAATCAAAAGTTGAAGATCGTAAGAGAGGATTGTGATCCAAGAGAAGAGGTGGAAGGAGACAAATGTTCTTGCAGAACAATGGGTTCATCAATTCATTCATACATTGGATAGATTACCAATGATTTGGTATGTGCAGGTAGAAATAAAGAGGAATACAAATGATTGGAGAAAGATAGGAAATCAATTTTGTGACATTTTTAGTTTTTCATCAAGTATCACATGATTGAAAGATATATTGTGCAGGTTAAAAAAAAATTGACATTTTCTGAAAAATCTCCTGACATTTCACATAAAGTGGTTTGCACACCACACAAAAAAATGGCACAGTTGAACAAGATATTTCATTGTTGGAAGATTGTTGAAGAATTACCTAGAGAAGAATAAGACCCTAAGAAGATACACATTTAGGAAACGAAAGAGGGGAACACACGGTGCATGATGCAAGTACAAGTTATACTTTTCCAGAGTATTTGTAGCCACTCAAAACTAAGAAGTATAGAATTGGTACATAAGAACACACAAACATGAATGTAATTGGAGACTATTGAGGCCCAGAGACAATAATGCAAGTTATGGATCTATTGAAGGAATATGGAGATTTATTTCCTAAAATATTTTCTGATATGAAGGGAATTGTAGGTTCATTAGGGGAGATGAAATTTCAGCTAAAACCTGACGCAAATCCTATGAAAAAGAGGCCATATAGATTAAACCTAAAGCATAAAGAAAAGTTACGCCATAACTAGATAAAATGTTGGAAGCATGGATCATTGTGCTAGTGGAAGAATCTGATTGGGTTAGTCCCATGGTGCTTCAGGATAAGAAGATATGTGGAATAAGGATTTGTCTAGACTTGAGGGATTTGAACATAGAATGCATATATGACCCATTCCACACCCCATTTAGGGATGAAGTGTTAGAAAATGTGGGAAGAAGAGAAGATAATTCCTTCACAAATGGATTCTTCAGTTATCATTAACTAAAAATAACATAAGAAGATAGATTAAAAACTACCTTCATAATAGAATGGGGGTCTTATATATATATTAATGCCATTTGGCTTAAATAATGCTCCTTTGATGTTTTCCAGAATTGTAGTTACAACGTTTAAGGATTTCATGCATAAGTTCCTAGAAGTATATCTTGATTATTGGATGGTATTCAACCTACTAAAAGATCATGTTAAGGTATTGAGGTTGATGTTAGATCAATGTAGAAAACTTAAAACTTCTTTAAATTTGAAGTGTTTGGTTTACACACCTATTGGAAAATTGTTAGGTCATGTAGTATGTAAGGATGCATTATTGGTTGATCCAACATGATTTTTTTCATAGTAAACTTTCCAAATACCACATCAGTGAAGACACTACACACAACACTGGGTCTTAAAGGATATTACAGAAAAATCATAAGGAACTATGCAAAGATTACTATGCCAGTAGAGAATTTATTGGAAAAGGAAAGTAAGCATGAGTGGACTACTTAATGTCAGGATCAATTTGATATGTTGAAAGAAAAATTGGTTATTGTGCCAATTCTTATTTTCCCATATTGGTTGAATATTTTTCATGTGTATGTGGATGCTTCTTCTATAGTGCCAAGAATTGTACTTGCATAGCTTGGCAAGGGAAGTATTTATCGCCCCATTTAATTCTCAAGCATAAATTTGTCAAATGAAAAAAAAATTACTACTATAGAATGAGAAGGTTTAACAATGGTGTATGTGCTACAAAAATTAATGAATTACATATTGGGAAGTTTTTTCAAATTCTTTACGAATTATTATACGTTAAAATATGTAATCGATAAGCTAATGTTGTGGGCAACGATTTGTCATTAGTTATTAATATTTTAGGAATTTGATTTTGATGTGGTAGTTAAGAAAAATAATAATGTGGGACCATATCACTTATCAAGGGTGAAGTTGAAGGTAGTATTGATGATTAATTATCGAATGTGCAGTTGTTTCAAGTGGACATAGTACTGTTCCAATTCATAGACATTGCAACATTTCTAATCATAGGAAAATAACCAAAGGATTATATAGTGGTTCAATGAATATAATTAGTAACAAGGAGCACTTATTATTAGTTGATTGGTGATCACTTGTATAAATTTGAAGCTAATGTGATACTACGCAGGAGTGTAATGTAGCACGACTGTGATGTAGTTTTCTATGAATCATGTGAAGGCCTAGAAGGAGGACATAACAATGGAAAGTCTATTGCAAGAAAATTAATTCATGCAGGGTTATGGTTTCCATTGTTATTTCAAGAAGAAAAATTATATTGCAAGAATTTATGTGTGTCAACACGTAGGAAAGCCATCATCCAGTGACAAATTACCATTATTTCTAGTTACTGCAATGGAATTATTTGTAAAATGGGAGATTCATTTTATGGGACCCATTAATCCACCAACAAATAGAATATGAACTAGGTACATAATCATAACCATTGAATATTTAACATGATAGTAAGAAGAAACACTAGTGAAGAGTTGTACAGTACAGACTATTGCAAGATTTATTTTTAAGAATATCGTTACAAGGTTTGGTTGTCCCAAGATACCAATGAGATATCAATTATCTTATTTTTTGAATGTAACAATTAGGGAATTGACACGAGAATTCATGATATATCATCAAAAAAGTACATCATATCATCCTCAAGTAACTATAAAAATGGAAGATTTGAACAAAGTGTTGGAGCATGCATTGTTAAAGATATATAATATAGAGTGTGATGGTTTGGGTTAGAGGATACCAACATTATTGTGGGATTATCATATCACTTGTAAAATTTTGACCAAGTTCACACCTTTTTTATTGGTTTATGGTAAGGAATCAATGATTCCTGTTGATTCTGTCATACCTAGCTTGTGCATTGCATTGGATACAAATGGTTGATGATGAACCACTTCTGAATTGATGGAAATGGAGGAAGATTAAATACTTTCAAGGTTTAGTCAACAGGTGGAGAAGCACAAGAAAAAGGCTTGACACGATCAAAACATTAGAAAGAGAGAATTGGAACCTAGATCATTGGCATTGTTGTATGATAGTAGGTACATTAAACATCCTGGTAAGTTTCACATGATATGGATGGGGCCATTTTGAATTACTTACATTAACTAAGTGGGTGCAATTAAGTTACATACATTATGTGGAGTTATATTAAAGGGTATGGTAAATGGAAACATACTTGAAGCATACTTTGTCGCATAAGGGTCAGAAGAGTGATAGCTAAGAATGATTGGTACTAATGTACATAATAGGTTGAGTAGATAGGTAGTGGAAAGTACATGTGTTATTTCTAATTATGGGGGATGGTGTCGGTTAGTTAAAAAGTGCATGCAAGTAGATAAATTTGATATTTGAATCAAGTAAGTACAATTTGTAGTGGTTTGTCACATTTATGGAAAGGATCGTAATCATGGTAGAATATTGAGATGCAGACAATTTAGGAAATGATTGTTAAATTGGATGGATAAATCACACACTAAAAAGGAAAATTAGAAATATTGCATTATTTGCTTCTAGATTTATGATAGAAAAAAGGTGCATTGATTATATTGAGAAGTAATAATTGAATCGGAGATATTGTTTAAAATGAGTGAGCGTAGGTGAAAATAATTTAGTTTTGTTGAAGGATTTTGTAGTAGTAAGTAAGGTCCAAAAGAAGAGATTAGAGGTGTAGTTACATAAATTTGGAAGGTTATAGAAGGTTGAGCGATAATTTCAACATCTATAGTACATAAAGTGTGCCCCAAATCCAAAGCAGTTAAGGAGACAAGATGTCAGTTGTGGAAATGGATACCAAGGTGTACATCAAAGAGTCATTGCTTGGAAAGGAATCTTCTCTAGATTTTTTGGATTTTAATTTACAAGATGCTGATATATTTCCAAGTTTGCAGTTTTCAAATTATGTTGATATTATCGAGGAACCAAATGAAACTGAGCAAGTTATTCCCAAAGAATGGGAAAATAAATTATTTAAAGTAGGTATCATGAGTTAGTTATGATGTTCCTCATTTTGTAAGTGCACCAAGTATTACGTGTTGTATATGATTTCTACTAAGTATAATGCATGGAGGTTGTTTATGGTTGGATAAATAGTATCATGTGGATGTTTATGTCCTCCATGAATTCATTGGTCTTCTGTGTAAAGGTGAATATCGTGCAAAGGCCATAGAAATGTGATTTGAATAATGAAGAAGTTTACCAAAAATGTGGAACACATAGAGGAATGAGAGGAGTAATGATTTCATCTATCACTAATCTAGAAGTGTGGTTTTCTACCTAGGTTTTAGAAGGCAAGGTGGCTCGTAGTTACTATAAATTTGAATTCCAATGGGGATGTTGTTTGTATGAAAACGATGTAGTCAAGGTATTAAGATGTTCTAGTAAAAATATTTGTTAAAGGAGCTTATTCAAAATTGGCTTCATACTCAAAGTTTAGGGAAGGAGTTGCATTTGAGCTAGGTGTTGTTGTTGAAATCAATGATAGAGTGGAATCTTCCTCAAGGGAGTGAATATGATACAGAGGTGGAAAAGACATTCCTAGCACCAAATTTCAATGTTTGGAAGCACAATGTAGATAAGGAAGTGCATCAGAGCACTAATTGGCATTTTAGTGCTAGTACACAAAGATGATTCAGGTGGTAGATGATTCATATCGTGTTACATCATCATTGGTAGACAAGTATAATATCGTTGTATGTTTCTTTGTATATCATTAGAATATATTCTATTCAATGTGATAAGATACTAAGAATAGAGCTGAAGGTTTTCCATTTTGTATTGAGGAGGACAATATTAAAGAAGCCATGGAGGATTGGCCTGCAGAATTCCAAGTACAACCCGATTCCGATTGGAAATTTTGAATACTCCAAAACAATTTTAGTTTTTCTTAGATATTATTAGCTTAGTTAGATCTTTATCTTAAAGAATAACAAGTACACCAATATGCATAATATATAATAGATACACAAGACACACAGATTTTCACTAGGGAATCCATAAAGGAGAAAACCCTACAAACTTCCTCAGAATAGTACAGTCACAAAGACTTTGTCATAAGAACAATCTCAGTAATAAGAAGTCTTCAATAGCTATCTATCTCTCCTCCTTTTCTCTCTTTCTCATGCAAACTTGAGTGAGTGTGAGGTGTGTATAAATGAGGGAGGGTGCCTCCCTATTTATACTAATAAAGTTTCTATCCTATTACAATATTGGGGCCAACCTGTTACCCTAACAGGGAAAACTTCTCCTAGAGAGAATCCAAGAATACATTACATGATGTTACACTGGGGACTATTTCCCTGACTTACAATGGAGGTTGTACCTCAAGGTCTATACACAATAATGATATCCCGAAAGGAGGCAAACACATCTCTGGTGGGGGTACAACAAAATACAATGATAATATACATTAGAATATATTTTGAAGTTACAAATACATCAACACTCCCTATAAAATATGAAGGTATTCTCTCAGTTCCATAGTCATCAATATATCTAGTCTAGTCATCATCATAGAGTCATCATCACAGTTGTTTCCATCATCATATTCTTATCGATCATCGAAATGTACTATCTGTCATAGGAATTTTCTACAGATCCAACCCTTTTCATGTTGGGTGTGGACCTAGTCCTCATCCAGGTCTTTACCACTTCTATGAGTAAGTCATCGTGTAGAAATAGTCCAAGACCTTATTTACATTTCCACGGAAATAACCTATATCTCCTACCTTTATCTTGTCGTATCCAGATCATTTATTTTGTCTTGCACAAAAAAAAAAAAAATATACAGAGCACACATATCACATCTCATGATATGCATACCACCTGTGTTATATCACCATAGTAGTATGCAAGGATATTTCATGTCATCAAGACAACTTGAAACATACACTATGTGAGAATCACCTAGGAGCACACTCGGTGCATTATGTCTCTCCATGGTCAACCTGCATTCTGTTAGTAAGGGAGAATTTCCTAGGTGCACCTCAAGTGCTTCATGACCGTATCATCTTCAACATGAGAACACACACATATATATAGATATATATGTAAGGATTGATTAGACCGAACAACTTGATACACTAGGGATTTTACGTTCCAGGTCAACCTCAAGGACTTATTACACCTGAACAACCTATGTCCAAGATATTTTCCATTTAGATAACCTTCTGGGCATATTACATCCGAGTAACTTGCATACCACTCCAGGGATCATTTTACACTTGGAAAACCCACATGATTTATTACATCCGAATAACATGTGTACCATGATAGGACTCCTATTTACATTCGGATAACTCATCTCAAGACTTATTACATCTAAGTAACCTGCATATAATTCATGCTAGGACTCGTATTTACAATAAAGAAACCTACATGACCGATTACATCTGATTAACTTGCATATCATGCCAAGACTTTTAAATACACTCAAACAAACTACAAGAATGACTACATCTGACCAACCTACTAAACCTAGATATTTTCCACTTGGAAAACCTATCTCATTTCCCATGTGAGATATCATGCATCTGCATATTCTGGTCTCTCACTATTTCTAGTATATAACCATATCATGATTGATTACATCCAAGGAAAACCTGTGAGATTCACCAGGATTTATTACATCCAAGCAAAACCTACAAGATTTATTACATCTTAGAAACCTACGATCTTCTCCAGGACTTTGCGCTCAACAACCTATCTCTCCATCTGTGCTAGATCTCATCACTCCCTCTTTTGAGGGGTTTCGTTCTGGATCACACCAAATATTTCTCTGGTGTACTTGAACTTCACTCTATATAGAGGATTCGTTAACACATCAGCTATATGCTTGTTCATTTCCATGTTCTGGAGCTTTACTGCTCCTCTCTGCACCATATCCCTGATATAATGGAACTTGGTCTCTATGTGCTTTGAATTGTCATGGAACATAGGGTTTTCTGACAACTTCACACAGCTTTGATTGTCACAAAAGATACAAGTCACATCTAACTGGAGATCAAGAAAATCATACAGTACATTCCATAGCCACACTGCATCACAACTAGCCAAGAAAACGACAACATACTCTGCCTCGGATGTACTCGACGCCACACGTGATTGCTTCCTTCGAAACCAAGAGATCATACCAGATCCCAAACTAAAGCAGCAACCCTAAGTGCTCTTCCTATTAGTGGTGCTACATGCCCAATCCGAATCAACATAACCATGTAGGTTAATATTCTGATTCACATCATACTTGATCCCATAATCCACTGTACCCTTCAAGTACCTCAACACATGCTTTGCAGCTATCAGGTGAACATGTCTTAGGTGTGTCAGGAACTGGTTCAAGGTGTTCACTGAAAAGCATATGTTGGGTATCGTATTTGTCAGATACATCAATGAGAAAATCATCTGGTGATACATCATGGCATCAAATGAATCAGATGAAGCATCACAAAGAAGCTTCAAGTTTGATTCCATAGATGTGGTGAGTACCTTGCAGTCCATTCAAATCTCTTCAGAATATCCACTATATACTTTCCTTGACTAAGGAAAATCCCATCTACATTCTTCCACACCTCCATGCCTAAGAAGTAGTGCATCATCCCTAGGTATTTCATCTCAAACTCTGTAGCAAGTCTCCTTATTGCATCTTAAATGAGTTCATATTCACCTGCCATAAACAAGCCATCGACATATAGAAAGAGCATCAATGGTATTCTTCCTTCAACCTTGAAGAAAAGGTTGGAATCTACTTTACTCTTGGTAAAGTCTTGGCTCATCGAGAATTTATCCATCTTGCCATACCATGTCCTCGGTACCTATTTCAATCCATACAAGGCCTTATTCAATTTGCACACATGAGTCTTCCTATCATGTGTCTCAAATCCCAGTGGTTGTTCCACATACACTTCCTCCCCGAATACACCATTCAAGAATGCTGTCTTGAAATCCATATGGTGTATCTTCCATTTCATAACTACAACCAATGCAAGTATAGTACTAACAGAAGTGTACCTAGCCACAGGTGTAAATGTCTCTTCATATTCTATGCCTTCTTTCTATGAGAATCCTCATGCTAAGAATATTGCCTTGTATTTCTCTATGCTTCCATCTGCAGTATGCTTGATCTTATAGATCCACTTTGAAGTCACGGAAGACTTCTTTTCTAGTCTCGGAACTATATCCCTGACATCATTATTCATGATTGACTGATACTCCTCAATCATGGAATTATTCTAAGGCTATCTTTTCTGAAGCCTCTTCATAAGTGGAAGGTTCCTTTTCAATGATGTCACACAACAAGGCCACATAGTTGTTGTAAGGATTTGGTATTTTCCTTTCTCTATGCATTCCTTTGTGAGCGCCATAACATTTTGCTTCTTGTATGTTCTCTAATGCTCATGTTGGTTTCCTCTTGTGGGATTCCTTCTCGAGAAGCATCTCTATCGACTCTTGTGGTTCTTCATGTCATTATTATCATGGTATTCTTGAATTTCTTCTCCAATTTCCATGTCTCGGACTCTCATTTATTCAGGTTCCTCGACCTCTTGAGTAGGTAGCCTCTTAGATATGAAGTATGATGAGTCTTCATCAAAGGTTACATCTATACTGATGTCTATATTCTTGAATTATAGGAAGTATATTCAGTATTCCTTTGAGGTATCATTGTATCCTATGAATATACCCTTCCTCCCAGAAGGATTGACCTTGGTCCTCTTCTCCTTTGGGATATCTATGTACACCGGGCAACCAAATATTCTAAGATGGTTGAATTCTTGTTTCTCTCCTAATAAATCCTCTTCTGGATTTTTGTTTTCAAGTAATCGATGAGGATTATGGTTATGTACATACACAATTGTCCTTGTTTCTTTCTCCCAAAGGTGCATATGAAGATCTTGGTCATGTAGCATTTCTTTCACTACTTCCATTATGGTTCAGTTTTTTTTTTTTGAAACCCCAGTCTGTTGGGGATTGTATGGATTTCTCAACTCCCTCTTAATCCCATACTCTGTGCAGAGTTCCTTGAATTTGTAGTGCTCTGCTTGCCGGGCAGAGCACTAAGTCCTAAATTTAAAACAGTAAAATGACATTTACTCTGATTTCAGATTTTCATTTATTTATACAATAACGAGAGGGTCACCGAAAAATACCTGAGCCTTAGTGAGCTGAAGATAGTCCTTGAATCCTCATCTGAACCTGTCCGAGCCTTGATGCCAATTCAGATGATCCACCCTGCCAACCAGCGAACCTGCTGGACCTAGGAAACCGACGGGTTTCCTATCCCCCGCGCCCACGTGCCGATAAACCCGATAGAAACTTCCTTGTTTTTCTGAGTGTAATTCCCCCCCTGGAGTTAACCCCCTCCTCCAGTTTTCTTCCCTCTCTGCTCCATCACTTTCTTTCCTCTGTTCTTCCGTAAAAAATTTCTCCCGACTGCTCTCCCAAAATCCAGAAAATCATCCCCCTTTGAACTATTTGATCCCCCTCCTTATACCTCCTTCCCATCCTTTCTTCCACCGCCTTCCTTCTTCCACCGCCTCCTTCATAATTAAATTAATTTATTTAATTCTATCTTGGGCAGTCCAGTTCAGATTTTTTTGACATTTGTTATTTATTAATAAATTTTCTTGAATTGTACAATTTCCCCGCCCCTGATGAGATGGTGGAAATTACTAAAATGTTTATCCTATTGAATTGTACGTGTTACATTTAAAACCTAACCAATTGTCATAAAATTTTACCAATGTTGTTTGTTTAAGTTTTATACTGAACAGTAAAAGTAATGGTAATAATAGTATTGTTAATTATTATTTATTTATAA
>LPNX010216220.1:77196-93980 GCA_001517045.1 Pseudotsuga menziesii | reverse complement strand
AGACCAATATACCGATATAATATGATTTCTTTTGACATTCAGAGTTATTTAACAGTTATGTTCTTATTAATCAGTCAATTAATATTGGTACCTACCATCACTAATCTGGTATCATAAATGTCCAACATTCAACAATAATAACTAATATGTCCACCCATCCTAACCTACATCCGCATCCTCCCTATCCTTCCTCTGCTAGTACAAAGTGGATGCCAGCTGTACTGACCTTCCGACACAGAACTTGAGAGTGGTAGCGTCAGCTATCTAGCGGACCTAGCCTCTCCTAGCAGGCATCCTACCATCGTCATCACAACAACTTGGGGAGCGTGTCTCAGCACTTCCCTCCCACGACCTCAGGTATCAAAGTGTCATAGGGTGGGAAATGCATCCATCCCTCTCAACATACTGGGTACATACTTATCAAACCATACTGCGTTGCTATCGATTTTATTGGTACGTGTTGTCGTACCATCACTTGGAAATTAAGGCTCTTCTTCAAGATATGTATTGAGTCATACTTTGCATCATACACTTGGCTATCACATAGCCCCTGTACCCTGCAGGTTAGCACTATTCAAACATGCATTCATAACAATATTAAATCAATAGCTGGTCCATATCATCAACGTTATTTCCTTTCATCACATAAAATCACAAAATAACTCGCATCATGGATGGGTGCCCATGTACTACATCATACATATCACATCATACCAAGGATTACTATCAACTATATGTTTTTGTTATGAAATAAATGAATCTGATGACGACTACTGCATGATAATCACATAAGCACAATAATTTCATATAAATGATAATCATCATAACATCATAATCAAAGCATCTACATAGGCATGTTAATCATCATAACATCATGATCAAATCATAATATAAGCATGATAACATCATAATATCATAATTAGAGCATAATCCTGATAACATCATAACATCAGTAAATAATCACATATAACATGCCAAAATATAGTTTATTAAGTATAGTTGAGTCCACAGATAATAATTAAATACAGTGTAATAAGTCTGAGTGATAAATATGTCAAAGTCAAAATATGGGGCATTACATACACCCACCCTTCAGGAAACTTCGTCCCGAAGTTATGGTCAAAATAGTGAGGGAAAATCTCGACGCATAGTTTCGGTGTCCTCCCAGGTAGCAGATCCTGGGCTATACTTGTCCCACTGGACCTTGATTTGGTCCACGTGTCGACTACGAAGCTGTCGAACTCTATGATCCAATATACGTAATGGTTCGGCCGTGAAGGTTCCCTCATCCGAGACCTGCAAGTCCTTCCAATGAATCTTGTGAGACTCATCGGCTATGTAATGTCGCAACACTGAAACATGAAATACATTATGAGTCCTATACAAGTGGGGTGGTAGTGCAAGAAGATAAGCTACCAGTCCGATTCTTTCAAGAATCTCGAATGTCCCTATAAAGCGAGGTGACAACTTGGTCCCCTTTCCAAACTGAATGGTACTTTTATTTGGTCGGATGCATATAAATATGCCATCCCCTACCTCATAACTTTATCAGTTTTCTGTGTGCATCAGTATAACTCTTTTGTCTATCCTGTGCTTCTTTAAGCCGCTTCCTGATCTGTACCACTTGCTCTTCCATCTCCTGAAGCAACTCAGGCCCGACTAAAACACAATCCTCCAACCTGTCCCAACTGAGTGGAGCCCTGCAAGGTCTCCCATACAATGCCTGGTATGGAGGCATACCAATGGAGTTGTGATGACTGTTGTTATATGCAAACTCCACTAGAGGAAGATATTTCTCCCACTGTGTCTGCTGATCTATAACATACATCCTAAGCATGTCCTCCATCACCTGATTCACCCTCTCTGTCTGCCCATCTATCTTGGGATGATAAGCCGAGCTTAAGTTCAGCTGGGTCCCTAATGCTGACTGCATGCTTGTCCAAAATCTGGAGGTAAACTTAGGGTCTCGGTAAGAAATTATCTTCTTTGGAACTCCATGAAGGCATACAATTTCATTGATGAATACCCTTACTACATCCGTGACATCATAAGTGTCTCTCACCAGAATGAAGTGGACACTCTTGGTCAGTTTGTCGACCACCACGAGTATAGCATTATGTATCGAGGATGTGAGGGGCAATCTCACAATGAATTCCATGGAAATGACTTCCCATTTAGTCTCAAGAATATCATGAGGCTATAAGAGACCGGCTAGGTGTCGATGATCTTCCTTGACTTGCTGACATTCTAGGCATTTTGAAACAAAATCAACTACATCGCTCTTCATACCAGCCCAGAAGAAGAGCTTCTTCATGTATTCATACATCTTCTTCACTCCAGGGTGTGCACAATAATGTGCCCTATGGGCCTCTCTAAGGATTCCTTCCCCGATACCACCTTCTTTAGGGATATACATCCTCCCTTGGTACCGTAGCAACCCATATTCCTCAATATGGTACCCATAATACTTCGACTCACACTTCTTCCCACTCTAAATATCTGAGGTTACCATTATATACCAACCATCTTCCAAGAGTTGTTCAAGCGCTTTCTCCTTCAAATCCACTCTCAAGAGGATTAAGGAGAAAATCCTCGGCCTTCGGCTTAGAGCACCTGCCACCACATTCTCCTTTCCTTTGATATATGAGATACCAAAGTCATACTCACTCATGAACTCACTCCATAGTCGCTGCCTAGCATTTAGATCCCTTTGTGTAAAAATATACTGCAAACTCTGATGATCTGTCTTAAGTGTGAAACTTCTGCCAACTAGGTAGTGTCTCCATAATTTTAGTGCCAGCATTACTACTACCAATTCTAGATCATGTGTGGCATATCGCTCCTCATGAGGCTTCAACTTACAAGATGCATAAGCTATTACCCCACCTTCTTGCATTAGAACTGCTCCTAACCCTTGCTTCGAGGCATCGGTACATACCATGAAGTCTTTATCCATGTCTGGTACCCGTAAGATTGGTGCACTCGTTAGCAATCTCTTTAATTCAGCAAAAGCGGCATCACATTCATTGGTCCACTCATATCAGATTCCCTTTCGCTGCAAGGTGGTGATGGGTTTTTCAATCTTGGAGAATCCTTCCACAAATCTTCGGTAATACCCTACTAATCCCATGAAGCTACGTACCTCATGCGCATTCTTCGGGATTGGCCAATCCTTGATGGCCTTTACCTTCTTAGGGTCCACTGAGATCCCCTCTCCTGAGATGATATGCCCTAAGTAGTGAATCTCCTTTTGGAAGAAAGAACACTTTGACAATTTACCAAATAGTTTATGTTCCCTTAAGCAAGTTAAGACTAACCACAAGTGCTCCTCGTGCTCCTTCTCATTCTTAGAATATATAAGAATGTCATCTAAGAATACCTGAACAAAGTGGTCCAAGTAATTCCGAAAGACACTATTCATGAGGCTCATGAATATTGTTGGAGCATTGGTCAAACCAAATGGTACTACTACAAACTCATAATGCCCAAATCGAGTTCGAAAAGCAGTCTTAGAAATGTCATTTTCTTTAATCCTGAGCTGGTGATACCCCGACCGCAAATCAATCTTAGAGAAGATTGAAGCACCTTTCATCTAATCAAACAGGTCATCAATTCTTGGTATAGGATACATGTTCTTCACTGTGGATTTGTTCAAATCCCTATAATCTATGCACAGTCGTAAAGATCCATCCTTCTTCTTAACAAAGATCACTGGTGCTCCCCATGGTGAGATACTAGGTCTAATTAGTCCCAAGTCTAGCGACTCTTTTAACTGGATCTGTAATTCTCGAAGCTCAGGGTTTGTCATTCTATAAGGAGTCTTTGAGATCGGCTCCGCACCGGGTTTCAGTTCGATCGTGAAATCAATCTCTCATTCTGGAGGTAGTTGTGGAAGTTATTCTAGAAAGACATCCTTAAACTCAGATAATACTGGGTAAGAATTCAAGGAAGGTCCTTTACTATCACTCACCGTCTCAACTACAAACAATTGACATCCTTGTCTTAAACACCTTTTAGCTTTCACTGCAGAGATGAAATGGAGGGATATTTTCCTCTTTCGACCTTGAATTTGAATAGCTCAACCCTCATCATCAAGGCACGAGACTTTCTTCGCATAGCAATCCATGAAATCTCTATGGCCCTCTAACCAATCCATGCCGACAATGAGGTCATAGGTGCCCAAATTGGTGACATAAGCGTCCAACTTAGTGGTGCATACTCCTAAGTTAACTTGACACCCCCTTACCTTAAGACCTAATGCTTGTTTAACCCCTGAAGCCATCTCGACCGATTCAAAATCATCGTGCTTGCAGTCTGCCAACCCACATTTATCTAATGCATATGGTGAAATAAAACTATCTGTTGCACTAGCATCAAATAAAATTTTAAGTTTAACATTGTTTACTTTACCAGTGGATTCTACTACGGTGGAATGATGTTCTGCCTGGTGGTTGTGAACAGCTGCATGAATCTGATGAGTGTTATCAGAATTGCTCATGGATTCTTTTCATTCCTGCTGCTTGTTGCTGGTCTGCCCTTTAGGACAATCCCGCTGAAAATGAGGACCTTCACATCCCCAACTAGACACATTAGGTGGTGCTTGCATGTTGCTGGAAGGAGTCCTCTAGGATGTTTTCCTTCCTCGAAATCCTCTGAAACCTCTCGATCCTCTATAGGAATTGCCCTGTGTTCATCCTCGGTTCCCATGGTTTGTTGACAAAGCCTGCGATTATGAGTTAACTGAAGTGTTACCTCTCAGGGTGAACCTGTTACCATAAGGAGGAGTTTTGGATTGTCCTCCTCTGAAGTATGGTCGTGGGGCCTTCCCTGTGACATACTGATTAGATCCTATCATCTTGCTTCCTCCCTTTGCATCTCACATATCCTCAGCATAGCGAGCATACTCAACTGCCATGGAAACTGAAGATGGCTTCCACATCCGTACTGCAGCCCTGATCTTGTAGTTGAGTCCATACACAAATCGCTCCACCTGTCGATCATCCGAGTCCAAGTATGGAACATACTTTACCAGTTCCATGAATCTAGCTTCATACTCTTCCACTGTCATGTTTCCCTATACCAAAGCATGAAAGGAACCCGCCTATTGTTCCCTATAATAAGCCGGAAGATACTTCATGTTGAACCTCTCCTCGAATAATTCCCATGAAACAAACAAAGGAGTAAGTTGCAATTGTTTCTCAAGGTCTGACCACCAATTTAGGGCATCGCCCTTTAGCTCGAAGATGGCCATTCTAGCCTTGGAACTTGAAGTATACTCATTTAGTGTGAAGCACCTCTTCATACCCTTGAGCCATGCTTCGGCGTGCTTACCCGGTCGTCCTCCTGAGAACTCGGGAATTTTGATCTTCTGCAGCTCTCTAGAAATATCCTGAAGCGGTTCTTGCCTTCGTCCCTGTGCCCTCTCAGAGTTTTCTCGGCTCACCTATGTGGTTTCTACCTCTACGATCCTCTCTGACTGCCTATTTAGTGTGGCCATGATGGTTTCCAAGGATCTCAGTATCACCCCCATCTTAGGACTGGAAGTTGTCCTTTGCGGTGCCGGGGGTGGGATCTATGGTGGCGGTGAGGGTGGTTGACCTGGGGTCGGCAGTGGCGGCGAGGGTGGTTGACCTCGACCCCGCCCTTGACCTCGACCTCGACCTCTGCTTGTTTGAACCATGATAATTCCTGGCATATTTAACAACATTATGCCATTATTACCTTAATCTAATAATTGCAGAGATGAAATTTAGTTATGCAATGCTTATATTTATGCATAGAGACAAAGTGTCAATATTTGCGTAAAACTTGCATAGTCACTTTTATTAAACGATTTCGTCTTGGGTTTTAATATGTGCTTTAACGTTCAGCTCCTAATGTTGGTCTCAACAGTGTCTTGTTTTTCTTATTTCACATCCATCTCGCTTCTTCGACTATCAATCAAAGTCTCGGTAATGTCTTAAGTTTAATATTGAAATTCCAATAACATAGATTAAAGTTACAAAATTTAATCTATAAATTTATATCTGTAAAGGTGATGGCTACTCTTAAGAAGCCAAAAACAAATAAATATAAAATACAAAATAAAATAAAACTACATCTTCGTTGGTTATCTTATTTCTTAAGATAACAAATTATAAAATAAATATCTAACTCATGACATATCATTAAATAAGATAACAAATTATAAAATAAATATCTAACTCATGACATATCATTAAATAAGATAACAAATTATAAAATAAACATCTAAAATAAACATCTAAACTCATGACATATCATTATTTATCCATTTCCTATATGACAAATCAAAAGAAATTATTACGGGGGAGATGCCAACATGTTAGCAAAACTCATGACATATCATTAATTTTATAAAGAGTCAGTTAAGTCAAGCCCAAAACATCACTAAGATCTTTTCCAACCAAGTACTCTACAACACATCAACGACCACCAAGCAAATCCCGCTAACAAGTCCCAATACTATATCTCCCAAGAAATAATACACATGTCGTTCCTTGATATATAATTTAATGGTTGGTGTATATAAAGTTCAAACAAGTAGGTCCCCTTTGCATGTGGGATAAAGAGAAAGCTAGGCCACGACACCAGTCATCGATTAAGGTGAACTTGATTTTGGGGATTTGATTATTGATATGACTATTGGACTTTAAATACCAATGAAAGCGAAATTTTTCATTATGTATATCATGGTTGATAGATGAGCTCGTATTGCTGGCAAAATTCTTCGATTGAATCCACTAATAAATTTATTTATTTTTTCATCTTAAAATCATGTTTTTTGTGAAGATTGAATCCACTAATAATTTTTAGTGGAAGAATATTAAATTAATTCCCACTGATTATTGTGAGCATGACACTAAAATTAATAAACAAATAACATTATCGTTGTAAGGAAATTCGGTGAAATCAAGGTTTAAAGCGTTCAGGCATATTTTCCTTATCTCCCATGGAGCCCCACACCCACGTGACTTGAGGCTGCATGCGCCCCGTCTGTCCATCAACATGCAGCCGGTGCATGGCATGGAGTCCCCTCCCCCCCTCGTTCCTTCAAGAACCCTCTCATTCTTACCCGCGCACGAGGCCCTTCTCAGCCCACTGAAACCAACAGTTTTCGGCATCCAAGAGGTGCTCAGCCTTTGAAGGAAAGGAAGTCAATTAGAGTTACAGGGTTGTAGTGTATTCAGTAAGGTTTCTGACTCCATTATGTCCATTTTCTTCTTGATGCGTTAAATTCCTGAATTTTGTTCCAACATTACGGCCATTTTTTCCCAGGCTATGGAGTGTTTTGTTTTTGTTGAATCCTGCATCAATCTCAATTCGTTTTAAAGTGTTCTTGCCTGAATACACAGCCTTCGAAAGAATTATTCCTACCTGTGGCAAGTAAAGAAGCTGAAGTTTGTGAGGTTGGAAAATCCAATTCTGTCGCACTTGAGCCCTAGACGCAGAGCTTCTATGTCCGGAAATGGAGAAAATTTTCTCTTCAGCCTGCCAGAAGACGAACAGGCGATGATGCCCCTCTCGCTTCCGAGCCTCAGTGTCTTAAGAAGTGCAGGGGCATGCCAGGATTCCAAACGACGTCGATGAAGAAGTCTCAGAGAAAAACTATGATAATGATACCCCGAGGCAAGTGAATTTTGTGCGGCCCAAATATTCTTTTGTTTTTTTTAAATGTAGCTACTGATGAGAGTAATATATCTTCAGAACCAATTGACCAATTATGTTTGAATTTTGTTTGAATTTTTCTTCCTTTTTTTGGGGGGGGGGGTTCCATTCCCATAGACATTGAGGCCATTGCCCTCACTTGGGTCGACTGGAAAGAAACCACCAATGCTCACGTCTTCACCGTGGATCTACCAGGTGGGTAGACCGTGTTCGGTATTCTTTTCCTTGCATTGTTTTTTGTTTTTTTGTTTTTTTTCAAGGGTTTGCTATAAGGTGTAACTCTAGCTTTAATGTTTATTCTGGGTTATTATGCCATGGCCTGAACGCACAGGCCTAAGATTTCCCATTGTCATCTTTTGAATCTACTCTGTGTTTGGAAAATAAACCATATTTATGGTATTTTGCATTTGAATCTACATGAATAGACCTGGTGTACCTAGTCTTGGTGTATTTTTTGCATTTTATCTTCAAGCTCGCACTTAACTTACATCTAGCAGGAGGAGGAGTTAATACATTTTATGTACATCGTTAATACATTTTTATCAGCTCGATCTAGGCCGCTTACATGTAGCAGGAGGAGGAGTTCTTCGCAACAACAGTATTTCACAACGAACTCCAGTCCATAACGACCTGCATACGCTGCAGGAAATCACAATGTCGCTCCTATGAAAGAATCGATACCGGAAGCTCCTCTTTTTCCTGAAAGTTAGTAGATTGCTAGTATGATACTGCGCTGTTTTAAGTAGATGTGAATATATATACGATAAACAGTGTCATTGAACAAGTCTATTAATATCTGAAAATTCAATTGGTGACGTATGAATATTTTCATATTTTCAATTATTTTGGATTATATATAATGTTTTTCATATTTTCAATTGTTTTTTTTTTTTGGCACATTGTCAATAGTTTTTAATTATTTTATTTAACCTCTATTGAACATTATGTAATTATCACACAATTGCAGAATGCCTTTAAAGTTTATATTTATATTAAAGATTTTAGTTTCTACTGAAAACTTTAAATATGACTAAAGATGGGATGACTTTTAATCCATAAAGACCCCAAAGAAAACCATTCATGCATAAGGTGATTCTGTCGTTTTTTTTTCTTACAAGCTCTGCAGCAACTGGATGGATGATTTGTTGTTTTAAATTTTATTCCCTTAAGCTATTGAACTGTCCTTGACAAAACCCATTCGATATGGTCTCTTTATCCACAAAACTGGTAAGTGGCTTGAAATCAAAACTACAATTTACCATATTTACCATCCTTCCAATATCAACTCACTTCTATGTCCACATAATTTCTTATTGTACAACTCTTAAAATTAATTTTATTATTTATGTATATATATATATATATATTTTTTTTTTCATTCCAATATATCAATTGCGAGCCCTCTGGTTCCAGATTTGGAACCATGGCTCTGATACCATTCTGTAGTGCTCTGCTTGCTAGGCAAAGCACTAAATCCTAAATTTAAAACAGTAAAATGACATTTACTCTAATTTCAGATTTTCATTTATTTATACAATAACGAGAGGGTCACCGAAAAATACCTGAGCCTTAGTGAGCTGAAGATAGTCCTTGAATCCTCGTCTGAACCTGTTCGAGCCTTGATGCCAATTCGGATGATCCACCCTGCCACCCAGCGAACCTGCTGGCCCTAGGAAACTGATGGGTTTCCTAGCCCCCGATCCCACGTGTCGATAAACCCGATAGAAACTTCCTTGTTTTTCTGAGTGTAATTCCCCCTAGAGTTAACTCCCTCCTCCAGTTTTCTTCCCTCTCTACTCCATCACTTTCTTTCCTCTGTTCTTCCGTAAAAAATTTCTCCCAACTGCTCTCCCAAAATCCAGAAAATCATCCCCCTTTGAACTATTTGATCCCCCTCCTTATACCTCCTTCCCCTCCTTTCTTCCACCGCCTCCTTCATAATTAAATTAATTTATTTAATTCTATCTTGGGCAGTCCAGTTCAGATTTTTTTTTACATTTGTTATGTATTAGTAAATTTTCTTGAATTGTACAATTTCCCTGCCCCCGATGAGATGGTGGAAATTACTAAAATGTTTATCCTATTGAATTGTACATGTTACATTTAAAACCTAACCAATTGTCATTAAATTTTACCAATGTTGTTTGTTTAAGTTTTATACTGAACAATAAAAGTAATGGTAATAATAGTATTGTTAATTATTATTTATTAATAACTAAATAATAAGTACTTAATAATAAACATTAATAATATGCAATAATAATATCATAAGTAAAATAATAATTAATATTATTAACCAATAATTAATTAATTGAAGTATCATTATTAATTGATTGAAATGATAACATCAACATGTTTATGTTTATTGTTAAGTCCCCTCGTGCATTGTTTCTTAATAAATAAGGTACATTTACAGGTTTAAAATAATTCACAATTACTTAGTTAACCCATCCAACTATTCAATGTTTTTCAATTAATATTTCA
This sequence comes from Pseudotsuga menziesii, assembly GCA_001517045.1. Taxonomy (NCBI): domain Eukaryota; kingdom Viridiplantae; phylum Streptophyta; class Pinopsida; order Pinales; family Pinaceae; genus Pseudotsuga; species Pseudotsuga menziesii. The sequence goes on along the minus strand of LPNX010216220.1, from coordinate 83,810 downwards.
TACTAGCGTGCATGTGTGAGGTGTGCATGCATGGCCAGTACATGCACAGGCTGCACATGTACTATAACAAAACCCCTAAATTCTAGCTGATACAAATAATATTTCACGCAACAAGACCAATATACCGATATAATATGATTTCTTTTGACATTCAGAGTTATTTAACAGTTATGTTCTTATTAATTAGTCAATTAATATTGGTACCTACCATCACTAATCTGGTATCATAAATGTCCAACATTCAACAATAATAACTAATATGTCCACCCGTCCTAACCTACATCCGCATCCTCCCTATCCTTCCTCTGCTAGTACAAAGTGGATGCCAGCTGTACTGACCTTCCCACATAGAACCTGAGAGCAGTAGCGTCGGCTATCTAGCGGACCTAGCCTCTCCTAGCAGGAATCCAACCATCGTCATCACAACAACTTAGGGAGCGTGTCTCAGCACTGTCCTCCCACGACCTCGGGTATCAAAGTGTCATAGGGTGGAAAAATGCATCCATCCCTCTCAACATACTGGGTACATACTCATCAAAATATACTGTGTTGCTATCGAGTTTATTGGTACGTGTCATCGTACCATCACTTGGAAATTAAGGCTCTTCTTCAAGATATTTATTGAGTCATACTTTGCATCACACACTTGGCTATCACATAGCCCCTGTACCCTGCAGGTTAGCACTATGAAAACATGCATTCATAACAATATTAAATCAATAGCTGGTCCATATCATCAACATTATTTCCTTTCATCACATAAAATCACAAAATAACTCGCATCATGGATGGGTGCCCATGTACTACATCATACATATCACATCATACCAAGGATTACTATCAACTATATGTTTTTGTTATGAAATAAATGAATCTGATGATGACTACCGCATGATAATCGCATAAGCACAATAATTTCATATAAATGATAATCATCATAACATCATAATAACAGCATATACATAGGCGTGTTAATCGTCGTAACATCATGATCAAAGCATAATATAAGCATGATAACATCATAATATCATAATTAGAGCATACTCCTGATAACATCATAACATCAGTAAATAATCACGTATAACATGCCAAAATATAGTTTATGAAGTATAGTTGAGTCCACAGATAATAAGTAAATACAATGTAATAAGTCTGAGTGATAAATATGCCGGAGTCAAAATATGGGGCATTATAGAATTCTTCTGAGGTGAATTATTTACCATTGTCTTACCATAGGGATTTGAGGTGTCCGACCTGGTTCCTGAGCTCGTTTACCTAACGTTTGTTAAAGAAACCCTAATTTTCCAAACTTGGAGTTTGGGAATTCTGTTTGGATAGAAATATGCACCTCCTTGAGGGTTTCTTAGTAGGGTCCGTTCCTGAAGACTGAGGTGGGAAGCCTCAGAAACTTGATGCCCTAGTTTCTTCGGGCACTAGTGACAGGGTCAAAATTGAAACTTCTTCAAATCTAAAACTGCTTCCACCAAAATATGCACCCTACTGAGACGAGTAAGCCCATCCCTCTTTTCTTGATGATATGTGGAGAGAAGACCTTGAACTAGGAGGCCCTAGTTTTCTCTATTGTGGAGTCCCTTCTTTTAGAGAGGATCTAATACCATGTTAGTTTTTTGTAGATCTTATTAGCTTAGTTAGGATATTTATATGAAATAATAACAAGTACAACAATATGCATAAGATATAACAGATACACAAGACACAAAAATTTTCACTAGGGAAATCATAAAGGAGAAAACCCCGCAAACTTGCTCAGAATAGTACAGTCATAAAGACAGTGTCATAAGATGAACAATCCCAGTAATAATAAGTCTTCAACAGCTATTTATCTCTCCTCCTTCTCTCTCTCTCTCTCATGAAAACTTGAGTGAGTGTGAGGTGTGTATAAATGAGGGAGGGAGACTCCCTATTTATACAAATCAAGTGATTGACCTATTACATGACTAGGGTCGACCTGTTATCCTAAAAGGGACGACTTCTCCTAGATATACTCCAAGAATAAATTACATGATGTTACATTGGGGACTATTTCCCAGAATTACAATGAATGTTGTACTTCAAGGTATATACACAATAATTACATCCTGAAAGAAGGAAAACACATCTTTGATGGGGGTACAACAACATACAATGATAATATACATTAGAATATCTTCTTAAGTTACAAATACATCAACTAAAATAAGATGAATAAAAAATTAGAATTAAAAGGTTCTACAAGCGCAACAGTGTGCGGATCCCCAATGCTAAGTTTGAAGAAAAAGAAAGAGAAAGAAACACAAGAAGAAGTTCCATGGTTGTAGAAGATTAAGCGTACAACATCGTTTCTATCTTCTACATCAGAATAAGAAAATTCGGAGAAGCAAGAGGGAGCAAAGTCTAAGTCACGGGACCATGCATCATTAAGAGTCAATTCTTTTCATAGAAGAAAGGATAATCGATGGAAGTGACCACATTACAATATATCATTTGTACAATTGAAGTGAACCTTGACTCACAATAGGTACTTCAGTTGGACTCTATACAACAACTATCCAAGTTAAAATCTAAGTTGCAATTGGGAGATTCAAGTTGACAAAGTTCAAACATGGATAAAGATACCACTGCTTAGGGTTTTGGATTGAGTATAAGCACAGAAAAAAAATGTTGAAAAATAGATTTATTAGTGTATATAATTATGTGGTGGTGTTGAAGGAAATGGAGGGTTCTTCATCCTTATCATTTAATTGCTCATGATTTGATGTAAATATTTCACAAGTTTTGTTTCGGCAATTGAAGGGATATGTTGATATGTTGTAGTAGTAACGAAATAAATGGGAGTATGTCATTCGAATTTGAGCATAGATTATAGTGATATTTAGCACAAGCATGCCAAAGAGGTTGTTGAACATAGTTCCATGGAAATTACTGTGGAAGATGTTTATATAGAAGTACGAGAGGAGAAATAAAATCAAATGTGTATACGTTAACTAATGCACAATGTGATGATAAAGACACTACTTCAAGGATCGCAAGCACATAATGCAATATTAAAATATCAATTGGATAAGATAGAGACTTTAGAGAAAATGGAGTTGAAGAACTAGATAATTAAAGAAAAAAAAGAAATTTGAGAAAGTTTTTTTTGTTGGCTAATGGGAAGAACCCCCCTAACTAGCAAGTTTTCCATTGGCTAAGTTACCACGAACCAGGGGCATCTAAGCCATCAAAATCACCTGAAAATCACACCCGGCCTAGACTGCACCAAACCTTAACATGGTTGGATTTTTAGTATCCGTGGGATTTGAACCGGTGACCTTTCCTCATAGGGGGTGTCTTAACCATACCTCGCCACCAACTGTTCTACATCTCACGGATAAAGACATTTTACAAAGTTAAAAATTAGGTGAAAGGTTTATAGATATTTGGTAGATACCAATTTTTTGTTATGGAGTCATATACAAGAAGCACTAAATGGTTTTGATAAATAACAATAAATAAATATGTGGGAAGAGAAAGTGAAGAGTAAAAACTGGTCGTTAACAAATTTTCCATTTGTTTACTAGGATGGAAGCCATGATAGATTTTAGCCTTGAATAAGAATATAGTTTTGACTTGTACAACACAAAAAAAATTATCTATCCATGTCATGCATTTCTAGGAACAAGTTGGGAAGAGGAATTTGATTATTACTAAGGTTCATGATAAATCTAAGAAATTTATTGAATTGGGAGAGGTTGTGGTACCAAATTCGTAGTATGCTACTCTAGAAGATACTTCCAAATTTCAAACTTATTTTGAGTTATTGCTATGGTCCATAGAGTACTTGAATACATAGTTGTTTTATTTTATAGAAAAATTCATGCAATTTTTTCCTTCAATCCAATAGGTTGTATCTAAAGATTGAAGATTGGATCGAGGGCGAGCCAAACATAGTGTTGGGAGATTTTTGGCACTACATTAGTTATATTGTTATAAGTTTTGTAAAAAAAATTGTAATGGTTCGCACAATATATTTTGTATTAGATTGCGCAATATGTTTTGTCTTATCTTGCACAATATTCTGCATAGTTATTTATGCAACATAAATACGTGTTGAGGATAAGTCAATTTAATGCATAAGTTGTTAATACTAGTTAAAATACAATTGAGAAATTGATAACTTTCTGATATTTTCTATAAAGGATGAAAGGATGGGACTATTTTGGGTTTTTTCCTTCATGCGAATGTTTGAGCATACAATGTGAATGGATGAAAAAAAATGTTACCAGATGCACTATTATATCCTTGATGAATGAATAATTTTTTGTTTAGGTGTAATGATGTTTTTGATAGGTTGCACGTGACTTTAATATTGTTTATGTTAATGTATTGAGTATCTATAAATTATGGAGAATGTATTGTTGTGGAATGGTTTTTCAATCTTATCCTTAATTCACTCTCAAAAATCCATATGAGTCTTGGGTGAGACCTTATCCTTTTAGGTATTGAAAATGTTCATTCTCACAAGGGTATTGTTGGTTATGATTTAGACCCTATGGTTTGAGTTTTATGCCAGAAAAAGGGCATATGAGTAGCATGTTTAACAAAAAACAATGTTAGAGATATGAATCACAAAGTAGTTATCCGACATACACCATGCAATATTTGCATTAGTTGGTATTTTTTTATTGAAATAGTTCATTTTAGTTGATTCTTATGGTATTCATTGGTTTTAAAATTTTAATAGTTTTTCCCTGGAAACATTGTTGGTTGTATAAAAAGGGAATCCAATATGGAATTTGTAGTCACATGTATAGGAAATACTTGCAATGTAGTCTTATTTAAAAGCTTCTAATTTTTCATGAGATGAGATTTTCCAATACCTTCAAATCAAATTGTGGTATGTGCATATATATAGATATTTCCAAGTAGATGTTCCTTATGTCAACTAAGCCTTCATTATGTTGTCCATATATATAACCAACCTTGAACCCTCATTCAATGGTGATATATTTCAATATTAGTCAATAGTTGAAATTGTGATGAAATTGAATTCTATTACAAGGATTCTGTCGAGAAATTTGTTTCCATTATGTTCATGCAAATTGATGAAGATGGGTTGCTTCACATTCTAACCTAGATGGTGCTTCATAATATTTATTTAAACGAATGGATGCATTGGATTTATATTATGAAGTATGTTAGAAATATTGTTGTTAGTGATGTGAAAGGAAAGGCTATATTATTGTCATTATTGTCAAAGATAGGGTGATACTATAAACACATATTTCATTAAATTTGTAATTATTTAGTGGATCTAGAATTTAGAACTTCCGCTAGATTGAGTTCTTTCAAAATGAGGAAAGTCATAGACTTTGAATCCTTACATAATGTCTAGTAATATTATTTGTATTTTGTATTTAATGTTAAGTTGATTAAATTATTTTATGACATAATACCAACATTGTATTTGTTACTACAACAATTAGAAATATTGTCGTAGTAATTATTTGTGTCTTTGTTGAGTATGTTGTTTTATTTTTGGAAGTTCGCACTACTTATAATCAAAATAGGAAAATATTTTATGACTTTAAAGTCTAAGTTTTACCCTTGTAATGATTAAAACAAATTATGAATTAAAATAGCAACATAATTTATTATTATTGTTGTTGGTAGTGGTAGTGGTAGTGTATTAAAAACTAAGTTGATGAATGTTTACTTTATGAATTATAGATTAATGTGAGAAATTTCTTACCTATAAATTTATTTAATGATATTGATGTTAGTAAATCCTCCCTTATTTATTAATATCATTTATTTTAACAATCAAAATTAATTATGAACTAGAATAGTATTAGTGCAGTAGAGTTTGATTTTTTTAATATACAAGAGGAAAGGGGGAAAACCAACTTAACTAATTATTGCAAGTGCTCATTATTTATTTATGAAGTATTTGAACAATGTGTTTAATTGAAAAGAGCATATTTTTATTGAAAATATAGATATCTTACAATATTTATATTATCAATAAGATTTAAATCATGTATTAATTTATGTTAGGGCACGGAGGAATCGAACCACCATCGTCCTGCTTGGAATGCAGGTGCTCTTCCATTGAGCTAGCACCCTTTACAACATGAGGGGAGAGGGACTATGTTAACACCTGGATTACACATTTATAATCCTCTGTGACAAAGCAAAATGATGTTTTATTCAGAGAGGAAGTCTAGAAGATGTTTTGAGGTTCATTATTGAATATGATTATGCACATTTGATATAGTGACATGTTGAGTTTATGTAAAAAACAAATTGAAAAGTTAAAAATTGATTGGTGTTATCTAATTCACATAAAGTACCGTCACATGAATTAACATAGAAGTTGAACCAAAATTTTCATGTTAGTAAATAATATAAAATTCCTCAAAAAAAGGCTTGAAGAGAATATTTGATATACAACAAACATTTAAAAGTGTTTCTTCTTGTATATTAATAACTAGTTCAAAGAGAAAATTACATTCATGAATTATCTCCACATAATCTCCTTATATTCAGTCAAGCAAATCAATTACAACTTGTACACCACATTTATTTATCGTGGTCTTCCTGCAATCTTGTTTCTTTTGCATCCATGCACAAAC
>LPNX010216220.1:63951-76681 GCA_001517045.1 Pseudotsuga menziesii | reverse complement strand
TGAAATTTCATATATGCAGTAAATAATATAAAATTCCTCAAAAAGTAGCTTGAAGAGTATTTATTATAGTACATACATTGAAAAATGTTTCTTCATGTAGACTAAAAGTCATTCAAAAAGAAAAGTTTCATTCATGTATCATCTCCACCTAATCTCCTTATATCCGCTCAAGCAGATCAAGTACAGTTTGTACACCACATTTATTTATCTTTGTCTTCTTGCAATCTTCTTTATTTGGCATCCATGCCCAAACTATGGTATTAATTGGAATAGATCCAAGTTCTGTGTCATCAGGATTTGGTACCCAATATTGTTCTAAAAAATTTTCCTTGTATTTCCCTGAGCTAGGATGCCACCAATCAATCTTTACATGAAGGGTCTCACTGTCATCATCCTGGAAGATATCTGAGGTGGCTTTTGCCATCCAAATCATCTCTCCTTCATCCTCATTTCCTGATCTAACAAGCAACATATTTCCTTTCTCAACATCAATTCTAGGATCGAATGTTGGCTTTGGCTTGTTGCACTTGGGTCCAACATATACCGGTTCATCTGTCACATTATCAAAATCCCCATCCATAATACTTGATATTGCATGGATTGCATTACCATCAACGTTAACATTTTGCCTTGTCTTTGGCCAAAAATCATCAAAAGAAGAATCAATTTCATCCAAGGGCGTATGGTCATTGTAGATTCCATCTAATGCATCAAGAACTCTTTTCCAATAATCTATTTTTTCATTCCATTCCTCTGTAACAATTGGTGAATTCTCATTGCCAATAGTCTCTTTCCACATTTTTATGTATGATGTTATTCCTTCCTTTAGTTCTTTTAAATATGCATCATTGTCTTTGGGACGTAAGAAAGATGGCTTCCCTGTGGGAAATATAGGTCAGCCCTCATCATCTATATTCCACAACTCCACTGGTTCTGACCACTCAATGTCTTTGATGGATTCTTTATACCTCATAACTGGAACATCATTGAGTACAAGGAATTGGAAGTACTGGAAATTAAGATGTCCAACTAGTGCATTTTTCCCCTCCTTGATGTACCCATTAAGAAAACTTTTGAAGTCATACACTTTGTCAATAAGTTTAGGTGGAAACACCTGTTTTTCTTCTATTGTGCGATATGTATCCATCATCTCAGGTAAAGAATATATATCTTTACTTTTCAAGTTGGAAGACATTCTTCCATAGGTTCCATCTATGTCTTCATGGGTGTGCCCCACAAGCAAGAACCCAACCTAAATAGTGATGAAGACACCAAGTTTTCCATCTAGCACAACCACATTGTCATCAATTACAATGCACCAAGATGAAAATCTAGCTAGAGTTAGTTATCCTTCTTAAAACATTGCACGGTGAGTAAAATAATGTATGTTAGCTTTCATAAGGTAGTTTCTCATCTAACACAGCCACATTGTTATCACATACAATACGTTATGATGAAAATCTAGCTAGAGCTAGTTTTCCTTCTAACAACATGGCACTATAAGGGAAAGCTTATGTGTGTTAGCTCATTACACCATGATGGAAATCTAGCTGGAATTAGATTTTTTTTAACATGGCACAATGAATTATAGCTATTGTGTATTAGCTTTCATAAGGTAGTTTTCCATGTAATACAACCCCATTGTCATCAATCACATTGCATTGTGTTGGAAATCTAGTTGAAGTTAGATTTCATCCTTAAATCGTTGCACAGTGAGTGAAATCTAATGTGTGTAAGCTTTTATAGTGTAGTTTTCTATCTAACAAAGTCACATTGTCATAAATCACAATGCACCATGATAAAAATCTAGTTGGGGATAGCTTTCGTTCTTAAAACATTGCATAGTGAGTAAAGGCTAATGTTTGTTAGCTTTCATAAAGTAGTTTTTAATCTAACACTGCCACATTGTCTCATTACACCGTGATGAAAATATAGTTGGAGTTATCTTTCAACCTTAAATCGTTGCACAATGAGTAAAATATAATATGTGTTACCTTTCATAATGTATTTTTTCATTTAGCACAACCACATTGTCATCAATCAAAATGCCCCATTTTGGAAATCTAGCTAGAGTTAGTTTTCGTTCTTAAAACGTTGCACGGTGAGTAATAGCTAATGTGTGTTAGCTTTTGTAAAGTAGTTTTTCATCTAACACAGCCACATTGTCATCAAATACATTACACCATAATGCAAATCTAGCTGGAGTTAGCTTTCCTTCTAACATGGCATGGTGAGTGAAAGATAATGTGTGTTAGCTTTCATACGGTAGTTTTCCATCTAACACAACACATCGTCATTGATCACATTGCACTATGATGGAAATCTAGCTGGAGTTAGCTTTCGTCCTTAAATCATTGCACAGTGAGTGAAATCTAATGTGTTAGCTTTCATAATGTAGTTTCCATCCAGCACAACCACATTATCATCAATCACAATGCACTGTGATGGAAATTTAGCTAGAGTTAGCTTTCGTTCTTAAAACATTGCATGGTCAATAAAACTAACGTATGTTAGCTTTCATAAGGTAATTTTTCATCTAACACAGCTACATTGTTATCAAATACATTACACCATGATGGAAATCTAGTTGGAGTTAGCTTTCCTTCTAACAACATGGCACTATAAGGGAAAGCTTATGTGTGTTAGCTCATTACAACATGATGGAAATCTAGTTGGAGTTAGCTTTCCTTTAAACAACATGGCATAATGAGTGAAAGCTAATATGTGTTAGATTTCATAAGGTATTTTTCCATGTAACACAACCACATTGTCATCAAGCACATTGCATCGTGTTGGAATTCTAGCTGGAGTTAGCTTTCATCCTTAAATTGTTGCACGGTGAGTGAAATCTAATGTGTGTAAGCTTTCATAGTGTATTTTGTCATCTAGCACAACCACATTATCATCAATCACAATGCACCATGATGGAAATCTAGCAAGAGTAAGCTTTCGCTTTTAAAACATTACACGGTGAGTAAAGCTAATGTCTATTAGCCTTCATAATGTAGTTTTTTATCTAACATAACCACATTGTCATCAAATACATTACACCATGATGGAAATCTAGTTGGAGTTAGCTTTCCTTCTAACAACATGGCACTATAAAGGAAAGCTTATGTGTGTTAGCTCATTACACCATGATGAAAATCTAGCTGGAGTTAGCTTTCTTTTAACAACATGGCACGATAAGTGAAAGCTAATGTGTATTAGCTTTCAAAAGGTAGTTTTCCATCTAACACAACCATATTGTCACATTGCACCATGATGAAAATCTAGCTGGAGTTAGCTTTCAACATTAAATCTTTACACGGTGGGTGAAATCTAATGTGTGTTAACTTTCATAATGTAGTTTTCTATTTAACACAACCACACTGTCATCAATCAAAATGCACAATTTTGGAAATCTAGCTAGAGTTAGCTTTTGTTCTTAAAACATTGCATGGTGAGTAATGAATAATGTGTGTTAGCTTTTGTAAAGTAGTTTTCTATCTAACACAGCCACATTGTCATCAAATACATTACACCATGATGCAAATCTAGCTGGAGTTAGCTTTCCTTCTAACAACATGGCACAATGAGTGAAAGATAATGTGTGTTAGATTTCATAACATAGTTTTCCATCTAACACAACACATCATCATTGATCACATTGCACCGTGATAGAAATCAAGCTGGATTTAGCTTTCATCCTTAAATCATTGCACGATTTAAGGACGAAAGCTAATGTGTGTTAGATTTTATAATGTATCTTTTCATCTAACACAACCACATTGTCATCAATCACAATGCACAATGATGGAAATCTGGCTAGAGTTAGTTTTTGTTCTTAAAACATTGCAGGGTCAGTAAAACTAATGTATGTTAAATTTAATAAGGTAGTTTTCCATCTAACACAGCTACATTGTTATCAAATGCATTACACCATGATAAAAATCTAGCTGGAGTTAGATTTTGTTCCTTTCTAGGAGAGTACATTGTGTCCTCTACTATTACAGCCCAGTTGGATTTGATTGCCTTCCTCATTGTGGTGGTAAGAGGAAATTCAATGATGTAAAGGATTACTCTTTGTACATTATATTGACTTATAAAGCTAAGCCTTTTGAAATAGCAACAAAAAAGTATTTACTAGTTTCATCCAACCTCCCCTCCAAGCATGTAGGACATTTCCAAATTGAAATATTCATCTCTATGAGAAGAACTAGAGAACCTGCTAGTTATCTTTATAATTTTATTTCCTGAAGTCACATATACTGAACAAAAAGAGACCCAAGCTCCAAAACTTCTCATAAACTTCCATATTGTGCACCTTTATTAAGTTAAATTCCATAGATATATGGAGCAAACGCTTTGTTGGATTCCACTTGTGTAATGATTCAAGGATTCAACTTGACTAAAGGATCCAAATGCTACTACAACAATTGTTTCACAATCTACCATGCAAACCTATCCAAACTTGCCATGAGTGCCCCACGCGAGTTGAACAATACTCCAAACAAGGCATGAATGGTCACACATGTAAATCACCCCCTATAGGGCTTTCTTTTCATACACATGAATCCCTAACACACATCAAACCTGGATTTTTTAAGGATTTTATGACTATTGTTTATACTTTTGTCACCTTTTCTAATGCAAAATGCTATATCAAAATTTTATATTGTTATTCTAGGGCACACAATGCACTCAAAACCCCTCCAAATAGTTTGTAAATGAGAAATGAGTTCTCTTACCATCACTGCTCATGCCCAAAATTAGACTAGAACTTACCAAAGCTAGTTTTATGTTGTTATTCATCACCTTTTAAGATTGAAACATGCCCAAAAATGTATTTCAACCCTTAGATTTAGCCCATATTCAAAGGTTATGTCTTGTTACTGCTAATTTATAGTCGAAAATGATTCCCACAAGACAATTGTGAAATCTTTCCTAAAGGCTTCTTGGCCAACTTAGCAATAACGCCCAAATAAGTATCTTCAACTTTGTCCAATACATATGCCGCCTTCTCAGCACTGCAGGTTATGGTTTATTGCGGAGCTAAACTCGAACTCAGACTATATATATGTGTAAATTTTCATTTGAATGGGTATCCTGAGCGCTCATTACCCACGTAAAAACTTATATAAAACCCAAAGAATCCATTTTTTTTTGTGGGGGAGGACGTACATATTTTGAAGCCTTCTCGTTTTAGGGTTAAATGCCAGGAGAGAGAGGTTGCAGAACAAAAAGAAAGTTTCCCTCTGATGGGTAGGAATGCCCTTAGACCCTTTCCCCCACTTCCATAGCTGACTAGTAAGGCTCTGGATCCATAGCTACTCACTTGGCTACTTGGATTGGCTTATATCCTTGGTTACTCAGCTTGGTTACCACCCTATACTCCCTAAATAAAAACAACCCATTTAACCAGTCTGCAACTTATTCCAAAATATCAAATTTTCAACATCTTGGTGCTTCAAGATATCAACGTTTTGTGTTTTCTTCTTTGAGAAAGCACCATTTTACTTCATTGCCTCCTATTCACCCTCCTTAAGTGTCTTTCTCTCTTTCATGAAAATGAATAGATAAAGCATAATGAATCTCATAACTGCCAACTTTTTTTTACCATCCACCAATTGAAACAAAACCTGATCTTTGGCACTTATAAATCATCTTCTTGCACTTCTTGTCAGTAATTAAAATTTGATTATTACTGAAGGAAAACATTGAACTGTGGGATTTGCTTCATTATCCAACTAACAGAAAATAATTTTTTCTGTGAACCAGGGACATCGTCATAAATAACAACCTCTTACCTCTCATCTGAACTTTCCCACTTCTCAACTCTGCATTTTCTCCACCACTCGAATACAAACTTAGAGTTGGATTTGTCCTCAACAAAATCAATATACCAATATTTCTGATTAGTAAAATGTTGTGAGAAACTTGAATTGAGGATAACACTCCTACTCTCCACCACCTGGCCTAGGCTGAATTGATAGCTAATCAGCCAGTTGTTGGAACGACCTTTTAGTTATTACACAACTGTTGATGAAGTCCAGTTGTTTGACAAACTCACATCCTATCCTTTTATTTAAAAGTACATGCTTATTTTGTGATAAAAGTTTGGTGACAGTTGGCATGCTTCTTTAGTGATTGCGGGTGTGCCAATGGGATGTTGGTTAGCGTCTCTTGGTACAATTTCTCATGTCAATAGCTCTCCTGGATTTACCCAACCAAGTGTTCCTGCTTGTCATTTTTCAAGATTTCCAACCAAGAAATTTAAAGTATTCTTGTATGATATCTGTTTTCTCCCCAAGATATTTTACTCTTTAGGTCCATCCTTTGGAGGCATTTGTATTAGATCACTATGGATCAAAATTCTAGTAGATAGTAGAATTTTATGCCCACACTCCTCAGAGATCATTTACCGGTAATGCTAGGCTTTCTGGTAAGTAGCTCATTTTTTTGATGAATTTGTACCCAACCTCCATAGTTTACCCTCAGCCTTACTAACTACTTCAATGCTGCCAAGTTATTCTGTAATCTCCTAATTCTTGTCTCTTGTCCAACGGCCTCTGCTCATACTTTTCTTGATGAGTCCATCCCTTGTAGTTTTCTCCAGGTCTAAGCTACTATTTCAATGCTTCCAGGTTATTCGACAAGATTCTAATTGTTGCCTCTTATCTGGCAGCCTCTGTTTTCCCATAAGACATTGTTCAGGGAGTCATCCAATGCCTTGAAGGAATAGCAATTTTTAAAATTTAATTAGCAATCTCTTTTGGGAGATTTTTTCTCATAGTCCTCCTATTTGTAGCATTTAATATCCAATATCAATTGTTTTTCAGGTACCTTATTAGTGAGGGGGACTTGTTAAACAATTTTTAATCCTTGGTAATGGGTCAGTGTTTGAACCTACGATAATATCATGAATTCAACATACATGAAGTGTCCTTACCTATACATTAACCATCTGTTGGACTACCTTTCCAGTGTTGTAGCAACTGCTAGCTTCCTAAGACTCATGAAGAGTTGAACTTTGGTCCAAAGGGCACAAAGCTGGATTCCCACACAGATACTGGGACTGTTAAACTAACTTCATGACAGCCACATTGTCATTTTACAATACATGTCATAGACACAGCTTCAGGATACATCTTTTACATCTGAAATAGCTAACAAGTAATAAGACACTAACAAGTGCATGTTTCAAGTTCAACCAAAATCTACTTAGCAACTAGCTTCAGCATAGATTATGATTTTTTTACTGTCCAAATCAATTGAATTTTAGACTGTCCTTCAAATTAATGTAAAACTTTATATAGGTAGCTGCAAAATTTTAAATAATCACTAAGAATGAAATATGCTAACATCCATAGAAAACCTTTCATGTACCACCTATTCCGATGAAACTATAGATATAATAATATTGTTAAAACTAAACTAGCATTGTTACTAATAACAACTACAACAACATAGTATTGATATTATAGCTAGATGCATGTGATGCTCATGGTGTTGATTTTGAACCATGTGTAGCTCAGCACATGAGGGCTGGCTCCTCCACCCTTTGAGATTCATTGTAGGTAAACGCCAAGGGTTTCTATATGCCACTCATGACCCCCATTGCAAACGGTCCCTTTAACGCATCCCCAAAATCTCAGGCACCTGCAAAAGAGTCCCATGAGGGCAACTATAGAGCTAAGTGAACTTCTAAAGTTTCGGAAGGAATAGACAGAAGAAATGTCAAAGGTCTGTGGGGATAGAGAGGAGTAGAATAGTTTCTCATACTTTTCAAGATCATTGTGCCACAAGTACCCTGTTTCAAAAAGTGGTGTTCCCGTACCCATACCTGTCCCTGTACCCAAGTTTCCTGGCAACTTTGCCTGAAACGAATAATGATAATATATAAAAAATAAGTAAATGGGTAGAACGGGTGTACAGAGATCAAAAATTTAAGTAAAGGACACTGTAAGTCTGTAATTACAAGGGGTGTACAGAGATAATTTAAACCCTTGAATCTTTAGATAGTTGTGCTGACGAGGAGTGTTGAAACAACAAGTTCATCACATCTTTGCATCTTCTAGAGAGAGTCAGTCAACAATTGAAGGTTAACTAGGGAAATCAACTGAGAGGTCCATTGAGCAGTCAACTAATTGGTCAGGCCAACTAAATGTGGACCCAACTCGATCAATTGCTGCACAAGTCTAAACAAAAAAGCTAGAGATTATGCCTACTCAAGGTGATCAAAGTTGAATATGCCCTTCTTATTTTAAGGGAGTTAGTTATACTTTGGGTTATATATAGATGATTGATCCTATGGATCAATATATCATGGTGAAAAATCAAGTTTTGGTGTATTATTCCATATTTGAACTATCCTCCTTGTGCATCAGTGTTATACTTTGGGTTATATATAGATGATCCTATGGATCAATCTATCGTGGTGAAAAATCAAGTTTGGGTGTATTACTCCATATTTTGAACTATCCTCCCTTGGTCCTTCAGTGTTATTCTTGGAACTCATTGTTATTCAATGCTTCAATTCCCTATCACTCCAACATGAGGGTTAGAGATTATATCCTTTGGTATGTAACATAGAAAATTCCCTTGTACAATGTAGAAAACTTGGGTGTACAACAAGAGGTATCAAAATATTTACATTGTTCAATTTAACATGAGAAAATGATACCTTTTGAAATTATAGTTTTAGTAGAGATGATCTGCAAAATCTAAATAGTAGAATCCATAGACAGGTCATCTTTTGAATGGAAATGAAATTCAATTCTCTTAAGAAAATGCACTTAGGAAAGGATGTTTTGTAATTACCCAAAGGATTGTTCCAAAGGCCTGAAAGTGTATCAAGATACTTCTTCCCATTACTATCATATACAAAAACACCCTGCATACAATTCAGTCATGGGATACTTATATCAGTATAACAATGTTCTTAAAATTTCCTAATAAAATACATGTTAGCATAACTACTAACAAATATCTCTTCGACTACCCACAAATATCTCTTCAACATGCATTCATAAGATGTTTATTTTCTATTGATTTTCCGGTATAGTTGTCCTACATGTTATCTATGTAGTGCCAAATGGTTGACACTCCATGATTAATATACTATGATGATGTGTTTACAACTTCATCATAATGTAGACAGATAGCAGAAATATGTATCTTTTCAACAACTAATTTGACATCTTCCATGTTTTTTTGATTATGTATGCACTAATATACATAAATATAT
This sequence comes from Pseudotsuga menziesii, assembly GCA_001517045.1. Taxonomy (NCBI): domain Eukaryota; kingdom Viridiplantae; phylum Streptophyta; class Pinopsida; order Pinales; family Pinaceae; genus Pseudotsuga; species Pseudotsuga menziesii. Next base: position 67,452 of record LPNX010216220.1, on the reverse strand, counting down.
ACTATTTATAAAATGCTCTTGGGACATTTTTATCTTGTTTTTTTTGGAGAAATGGAGCTCCTGCTCCTGCTTCACTCCAGCTCTGGCAACACAGATTTGAAGTAGATTTCTTGGACTAATCATATAAAATAACCATAGTTAATGAAACCAAGATTGGATCTAAGTTTGTGAAAGAATTGAAACAATACCAGTGCTTCTTTCTCAAACCCTTCTAACTCCAAGACTCTGGATAAATGGAAGTACTGTACTTATGAAAAGATGCCCACTCATTCCAATGACAAATGCAAAGCTCTTAAAGCCAAGGCAGAGTCTAAGGCTCTTCTCATTGAGCAACAACCCCATGGCACTGCTCTCCTCCTAGAGCAACAACCTAAAGATTGCAGAGACCACAATCAACAATCCACTCACTCCAAATGCACAATCTATTAAGTAACCAAAGATTATCCAACCGTATTGAAGGAATCACTTGTCACATAGAACTGTCAGATAAAAGATTATATCTTCCTCAAACCCTCTTCTAACTCCAAGACTCTGGATAAAGGAAGTACTGTACTTATCAAAAGATGCTCGTCCATTCCAATAACAAATGCAAATCTCTTAAATCCAAGTTATAGTTCAAGGCTCTTCTCACTGAACAACAACCCCATGACACTACTTTCCTTCTAGAGCAACAATCTGAAGGTTGCTGAGATCACAATCAACAATCAACTTGCTCCAAATCCACAATTTATTATATGACCAAAGACTATCCAGCCATTTTGAAAGTGGATTTAAAACATAGAAAACTACTTAATGAATTCTACTTAATCCCTTGGTCCTTCAGTGTTATTCTTGGAACTCATTGTTATTCACTGCTGCAATTCCCTATCACTCCAACATGAGGGTTAGAGATTATATCCTTTGGTATGTAACATAGAAAATTCCCTTGTACAATGTAGAAAACTTGGGTGTACAACAAGAGGTATCAAAATATTTACATTGTTCAATTTAACATGAGAAAATGATACCTTTTGAAATTATAGTTTTGGTAGAGATGATCTGCAAAATCTAAATAGTAGAATCCATAGACAGGTCATCTTTTGAATGGAAATGAAATTCAATTCTCTTAAGAAAATGCACTTAGGAAAGGATGTTGTGTAATTACCCAAAGGATTGTTCCAAAGGCCTGAAAGTGTATCAAGATACTTCTTCCCATTACTATCATATACAAAAACACCCTGCATACAATTCAGTCATGGGATTCTTATATCAGTATAACAATGTTCTTAAAATTTCCTAATAAAATACATGTTAGCATAACTACTAACAAATATCTCTTCGACTACCCACAAATATCTCTTCAACATGCATTCATAAGATGTTTATTTTCTATTGATTTTTCGTTATAGCTGTCCTACATGTTATCTATGTAGTGCCAAATGGTTGACACTCCATGATTAATATACTATGATGATGTGTTTACAACTTCATCACAATGTAGACAGATAGCAGAAATATGTATCTTTTCATCTTTTCAACAACTAATTTGACATCCTCCATGTTTTTTTGATTATGTATGCACTAATATACATAAATATATACAATTTATAAAATGCTCTTGGGACATTTTGCTCTTGTGGTTTTTGGAGAAATGGAGCTCCTGCTCCTGCTTCACTCCAGCTCTGGCAACACAGATTTGAAGTAGATTTCTTGGACTAATCATATAAAATAACCATAGTTAATGAAACCAAGATTGGATCTAAGTTTGTGAAAGAATTGAAACAATACCAGTGCTTCTTTCTCAAACCCTTCTAACTCCAAGACTCTGGATAAAGGGAAGTACTGTACTTATGAAAAGATGCCCACTCATTCCAATGACAAATGCAAAGCTCTTAAAGCCAAGGCAGAGTCTAAGGCTCTTCTCACTGAGCAACAACCCCATGACACTGCTCTCCTCCTAGAGCAACAACCTAAAGATTGCAAAGACCACAATCAACAATCCACTCACTCCAAATGCACAATCTATTAAGTAACCAAATATTATCCAGCCATATTGAAGGAATCACTTGTCACACAGAACTGTTAGATAAAATATTATATCTTCCTCAAACCCTCTTCTAACTCCAAGACTCTGGATAAAGGAAGTACTGTACTTATCAAAAGATGCTCTTCCATTCCAATAACAAATGCAAATCTCTTAAATCCAAGGTAGAGTTCAAGGCTCTTCTCACTAAACAACAACCCCATGACACTACTTTCCTCCTAGAGAAACAATCTAAAGGTTGCTGAGATCACAATCAACAATCCACTTGCTCCAAATCCACAATTTATTATATGACCAAAGACTATCCAGCCATTTTGAAAAAAGCACTTGTCACACGGAACTATCAGATAAAAGATTGCTTGGTTTTTCTTATCATTGATAATGGCATCTAGAAAAAGCTAGTATCTGAAAAGCTATAGTTTCAAATTTACAGCTTCCTACTACAAGTCTACAACCCATCTTACCCCTATCACTTGAGTTGGATCAAAGATATTGGGAATCTAATGCTAGTAACAAAGCAATGTGCAGTGAATTTTGCCATTAGGCCGTTTAAGGATACAGTTCATTGTGACGTAGCTCCACTTGATTGTTCAGAAATTCCCTTGGGAAGCACATCACCTATAGGCTTTCAGAAAGATGAGAAAGTATACAAGCTCACATCTTCTTCTTTGTCCAGCCCTTCTGATAGAAATCAAGTAATGAAACAATGTAATACATTCTTTGAACTACCTGTGACCTGCCAAAATAAATCGGGTATCAACTTTCAAGCAGCTCCCTTCTTCATTCAAGCTATTGCAACTGGACATTCAGACGTTTTTGAAGAACCTCGAGGATTTTCCACTCTTAGAAGTTAGAACCATAAAACCTAGTGTTGATTTCACTCTAGGTTCTTTCGAGATACAAAAGTAGTTGCTAATAGTTCTTGACAAATCTCATGAGCCAGGGAAAACTCCACTACAATTTATTCCTACACCTACTCGTTTCCAAGAACATACTTCATTACCATCTATTGAGTTGCTCACACACTGGATATGCATTTAAATTTTTGACTCCCATACACGATGAGCCTATTGTATTGGCAATCGGCACATATTCATCTCCAGCTCATTATCTCAGGGTCTCACTACCTTAAATGGTCCCTTCCCCTTTTGTCCATTCAAGGTTTTTCTTTAGTAGCTGCAGTCGCTCTCCCACTATGTCTTTTTTCTGATGTACCTATCAGTCCCTTTGAATTATTTATGGTCACTTGTTAAGAATTAATAAAATTATCTTATCTTATCTACTTCTACAGTGATTTTTTAGAAAGGGGACTTTAAAGTTTTAAACCTCAACAGGGAGAACTTCCTGTACCTCATGGTTCCCCATTTCTTCATGCCATTTCAGATAAGGATTTATTGGACTCCTTGCTCCAATAAGTTGAGTGAAGCAGAATGAACTCAAGAACCCTGAGTATACCATTAGTACCTGATTAAAGAAAA
>LPNX010216220.1:44373-57106 GCA_001517045.1 Pseudotsuga menziesii | reverse complement strand
TTTTAGTGGCTCACATCTTGCTTCCAATTTAGTAAATTTACAAAAGCAATAGAACTACATACACTCTAATAGAGATAACAATTAACAAAGTTTGGAAAGGGCAAGTGAGCAGGTGCAAGGTACTAAAAGGAAGAATCTACATGTGAAAAGTTGGTTACAACAAGCAGCTTTCAATTTGCAGTTCTGCTTGTAATGCTCACATCCAAATATTTTCTGATCTGAATCTCGATATGACAGGCAGCGCCCAGGTATGTCTTCACCATTCCCGGACTGAATTTCTCTTGACTTGCTCTTCACTTTTCTATAATCAATTCAATCACTTTGCCTATGGAATGCTCCTTCTATCATGTTGTGCACAATTGCCAATAAAAAAACACAGGACATTACAATAAAATTATTGGGCTTAGGACTATGTTGAGGTAGTAACTAGTTACTCTAAAGGGTCATGGGGTTGAGTGAATGCTCATTTGGTCTTATGGGACCTCCCAACATTGTTATGTGCATCACTGACAACCAAAATCTTTGTCATGCCCATGTCACACCTATAGGCTATACTTGCATGCTTAAACTCCTCTTTGAATTGTCTCAAGCAAGTATTGAGACACAGTCAATAAATTATTTCTTATATGCATAATATGCTAAGATGCCAGGAGAGAGACCATTTTTTATACCCCTAAACCCTTTGCCCCACCTTTTCTTATTTCATTACCATTTCCCATTTCTCCTTCCTGGTAACATACCTCACATATAATAATCATAGCTTTGTGGTCCTCTATAAAGTTCTTACTTCACAAGCTACAATTTCAAAAACATGTTCTTCTGATCGGAGTCTCCTCTGATGTATATAAATTTGGATTTCTGGCATTTGATGCTGACTTAAGAAATATGAATTTCTTTGGCCAATAAAATGACTAAGTAGTTCTAAAATAGACTTAATATTTTGTACATTGCTATGTTATGGATGAGATTAGTGGTTGAGGAAAATGATATGAAATTTGTTCTTTATTAAGATTGTTTGACTTAATTTTATTGTACAACATGGAAAAGGGATATTGTCTACTGAAAGCATTTTCTCTAGCGAGCATAGTGTTACATAATATATATACGAGGGCAAAATCATTGCTACCTTTTAAAGACAATAACAGCTTGCATAATGGGTATATCTAACACGTTACTCACCAGTCTGACCAAGTGTATGTTTGCTTGTCTGTCATATGGACAACAAGATTATATTCCCAACACGTTACTTATTAGTCTGACCAAGTGTATTCTTGCTTGCCCGTCATATGGACAACAAGATTATATTCCCAACAAGACAAATGTCCTATTTCTTATCAAATCTTTCACAGTGGAGTGCTTGCAATGATGGTGACTCAAGTTCAAAATTTAGTGAGCTAGAGTTGTTCTCTTTACTGGTACATCTACTAATAAAGTTTGTCCTTGTGTAAATTTGTAGTCTCAGACCTTCGACTAGAAGGTTGATTCTTGTATTTCTCTTTTTGTCTAATCTTTTACAAGAATAGAATCACGTGTCTTCATTTTGTTGTTCTATGTTATCATAAAATTAAGGAGAAGATCAATATTGTTATTAGCATTTCATATTTTGTAAACTAGTTCATTTGTTTTTATCTTTTAAGAAAATAGTTGACACACATAAATCTGTGATTAAGGACCATTCCCTCCGATAAGCCTTCCAACAGTTGGAGGGAATTATCAACTCTACAATGCTCTTTTAGGCTAATCTAACATTTGTATTTAAAAAAAAAAAAACACGTATAGCCGTCGGTTAAGCGACGCCTATAGGTGTAAATATTTTTTTTAAAATTTCGTAACCGTCTCTTAACCAACGCTTACGTTTTCATACTCCGTCGGTTAAGCGACGCCTGCAGGTGTAGAATCGACGACCATGCTGTATAAGCGACGACCTGTAAGTGTCGGATAACTGATGATTTAGATTTAACCGATGGTAAACTGAACGGTCGCTTAACCAACGAAAATCCACCGACGCTTAAAAAAAATCATAGTGTCGTACATGCGACAGGGAAGTGTCGAAAATCCGACAATACGGCCGTCAAATTTTTGGTCGAAATGTAGTAGTGAATTGATTCGCTGGAGACCTCTATGGGAAGACTCAGAGCACGTTTGGACAATCAGGACAAGCTCCTGCAAGCAACAACCAAAGCAGGAGAGAAAACGTGGGACCTTCTCAACGAAGATTTAAGGAAGCTTCGAGCAGATCATGAGGCCTCAACAGAGAATTTAGAATACTTCAAAGAAGAGACTCGCACCAGCTTCAAAGACGCTGCAAATATCCAAGGAGACTTTGGAAAACGCATCAGTGCACTGGAAACTGTTGTCTCCAAATTGATCGCCAAAATTGGCAAATGAAAAGCATAATGATGGGTGTCTGTAGTTCCTTATTTCATGCTGCTTCCTTCTCTTCATATCTACCATAGTTTCTTTGTTGCCTTAATTTTTCTGTAATCAAGTCATTTGGAGCTTTGGATACCTAGATCCTTTTTGATTTAGCTCAGCTATGAAGCACTGTAACTATGTTAAAGCCCGCGGTAGCTGTTTTACCGAAATCAATCTAATCTACCCCTATGTTTTAGTCCAAAAAAAAACAATGTGGCTGTGTTAGATGGAAAACTACCTTATAAAAGATAACATACATTAGCTTTACTGACCCTGCAATGTTTTAAGAAAAAAAACTAACTCTAGCTAGATTTCCATCATTGTTCATTGTTATTGATGACAATGTGGTTGTGCTAGATGAAAATCTACATTATAAAATCTAACACACAATGTTAGATTTCACTCATCGTGCAATGATTTAAGGACGAAAGCTAACTCCAGCTTGATTTCCATCACGGTGCAATGTGATCTATGACGATGTGTTGTGTTAGATGAAAAACTACGTTATGAAAGCTAACACACATTATCTTTCACTCATTGTGCCATGTTGTTAGAAGGAAAGCTAACTCCAGCTAGATTTGCATCATGGTGTAATTAATGTATTTGATGACATTGTGGCTGTGTTAGATAGAAAACTACCTTACAAAAGCTAACACACATTAGTTATTACTCACCATGCAACGTTTTAAGAACGAAAGCTAACTCTAGCTAGATTTCCAAAATGGTGCATTTTGATTAATGACAGTGTGGTTGTGTTATATGAAAAACTACATTATGAAAGTTTACACACATTAGATTTCACTCACCGTGTAAAGATTTAATGTTGAAAGCTAACTCCAGCTAGATTTCCATCATGGTGCAATGTCACAATGTGGTTGTGTTAGATGAAAAACTACCTTATGAAAGCTAATACACATTAGCTTTCACTTATTGTGCCATGTTGTTAAAATAAAACTAACTCCAACTAGATTTTCATCATGGTGTAATGAGCTAACACACATAAGCTTTCATTTATAGTGCCATGTTGTTAGAAGGAAAGCTAACTCCAACTAGATTTTCATCATGGTGTAATGTATTTGATGACAATGTGATTGTGTTAGATAAAAAACTACATTATGAAGGCTAATAGACATTAGCTTTACTCACCGTGCAATGTTTTAAGAATGAAAGCTAACTCCATCTAGATTTCCATCATGGTGCATTGTGATTGATGATAATGTGGTTGTACTAGATGAAAAAATACACTATGAAAGCTTACACACATTAGATTTCACTCACCGTGCAACGATTTAAGGATGAAAGCTAACTCCAGCTAGATTTCTAACACGGTGCAATGTGATTGATGACAATGTGGTTGTGTTACATGAAAAACTACCTTATGATAGCTAACACACATTAGTTTTCACTCATTGTGCCCTGTTGTTAAAATGAAAGCTAACTCCAGCTAGATTTCTATCATGGTGTAATGAGCTAACACACATAAGCTTTCCGTTATAGTGCCATGTTGTTAGAAGGAAAGCTAACTCTAGCTATATTTTCATCATGGTGTACTGTATTTGATGACAATGTGGTTGTGTTAGATGGAAACTACCTTATAAAAGCTAACAAACATTAGGTTTACTTAGCGTGCAATGTTTGAAGAAAAAAAGGTAACTCCAGCTAGATTTCCATCATGGTGCATTGTGATTGTGCTAGATGAAAAACTACACTATGAAAGCTTACACATTAGATTTCCCTCACCATGCAACTATTTAATGATGAAATCTAACTCCAGCTAGATTTCCAAAACAACGCAATGTCCTTGATGACAATGTGGTTTTATTACATAGAAAACTCCCTTATGAAAGTGAACACACATTAGGTTTCACTAATTGTGCCATGTTGTGCTAGATTTTCATCACGGTGTAATGTATTTGATAACAATGTGGCCGTGTTAGATGGGAAAATACCTTATGAAAGCTAGCATACATTAGTTTTACTCATTGTGCAATGTTTTAAGAATGAAAGCTAACTCAAGCTATATTTTCATCATGGTGCATTGTGATTGATAACAATATGGTTGTGCCAGATGTAAAACAACATTATGAATACTAATATACATTAGATGTCACTTACCGTGCAATGATTTAAGGACGAAATCTAACTCTAGCTAGATTTCCATCACGGTGCAATGTGATCGATGACGATGTGGTTGTGTTAGATGGAAAAGTACCTTATAAAAGCTAACGCACATTAGATTTCACTCATTGTCCAATGTAGTTAGAAGAAAAGTTAACTCCAGCCAGATTTCCATCATGGTACATTGTGATTGATGACAATGTGGTCGTGCTAGATGAAAAAATACCTGATGAAGACTTACACACATTAGATTTCACTCACCGTGCAATGATTTAAATATTAAAGCTAACTCCAGCTAGATTTTCATCACGGTGCAATGTGATTGGTGATGATGTGGTTTTTTTGGAAATCTAACTCCAGCTAGATTTCCAAAACGACGCAATGTCTTTGATGACAATGTGGTTTTATTACATAGAAAACTCCCTTATGAAAGTGGACCCACATTAGTTTTTACTAATCATGCCATGTTGTTAAAAATAAAAGCTAACTCCAGCTAGATTTTCATCATGGTGTAATGAGCTAACACACATAAGCTTTCCCTTATAGTGCCATGTTATTAGAAGGAAAGCTAACTCAAGCTAGATTTCCATCACGGTGTAATGTATTTGATAAAAATGTGGCCATGTTAGATGGAAAACTACCTTATGAAAGCTAGCATACATTAGTTTTACTCATTGTGCAATGTTTTAAGAACGAAAGCTAACTCAAGCTAGATTTTCATTATGGTGCATTGTGATTGATGACAATATGGTTGTGTCAGATGTAAAACAACATTATGAATACTAATATACATTAGATGTCACTTATCGTGCAATGATTTAAGGACGAAATCTAACTCTAGCTAGATTTCCATCACGGTGCAATGTGATCGATGACGATGTGGTTGTGTTAGATGAAAAACTACCTTATGAAAGCTAACGCACATTAGATTTCACTCATTGTCCCATGTAGTTAGAAGAAAAGTTAACTCCAGCTATATTTCCATCATGGTACATTGTGATTGATGACAATGTGGTCGTGTTAGATGAAAAAAACCCGATGAAGGCTTACACACATTAGATTTCACTCACCGTGCAATGATTTAAATATTAAAGCTAACTCCAGCTAGATTTCCATCACGGTGCAATGTGATTGATGATGATGTGATTTTTTTGGAAATCTAACTCTAGCTAGATTTCCAAAACGACGCAATGTCCTTGATGATAATGTGGTTTTATTACATATAAAACTCCCTTATGAAAGTGGACACACATTAGTTTTCACTAATCGTGCCATGTTGTTAAAATAAAAGCTAACTCCACCTAGATTTTCATCATGGTGTATTGAACTAACACACATAAGCTTTCCCTTACAGTGCCATGTTGTTAGAAGGAAAGCTAACTCAAGCTAGATTTCCATCACGGTGTAATGTATTTGATAACAATGTGGCCATGTTAGATGGAAAACTACCCTATAAAAGCTAGCATATATTAGTTTTATTCATTGTGCAATGTTTTAAGAACGAAAGCTAACTTAAGTTGGATTTTCATCATGGTGCATTGTGATTGATGACAATATGGTTGTGCCAGATGTAAAACTACATTATGAATACTAACACACATTAGATGTCACTTACCATGTAATGATTTAAGGACGAAATCTAACTCTAGCTAGATTTCCATCACGGTGCAATGTGATCGATGACGATGTGGTTGTGTTAGATGGAAAATTACCTTATGAAAGCTAACGCACATTAGATTTCGCTCATTGTCCAATGTAGTTAGAAGAAAAGTTAACTCCAGCTATATTTCCATCATGGTAAATCGTGATTGATGACAATGTGGTCATGCTAGATGGAAAAATATCCGATGAATGATTACACACATTAGATTTCACTCACAGTGCAATGATTTAAATATTAAAGCTAACTCCAGCTAGATTTTCATCACGGTGCAATGTGATTGATGACGATGTGGTTTTTTAGATGGAAAACTATCTTACAAAAGCTAATTCACATTATCTTTCACTTATCATGCCATGTTAGTAGGAAACTAACTCCAGCTAGATTTCCATCATGGTGCAATGAGATAACACACATAATATTTTACTCATCGTGCCATGTAGTTAAAAGGAAAGCTAACCCCAGCTAGATTTTCATAATGGTGAAATGAGCCAACACACATAAGCTTTTACTCATTGTGCCATCTTCTTAGATAGAAAACTACCTTATGAAGGTAACACACATTAACTTTCACTTATCGTGCGATGTAGTTAGAAGAAAAAACTAACTCCAGCTAGATTTCCATCATGGTGTAATGAGTTAACACACATGGCTTTTACTCATTGTGCCATGTTGTTAGAAGGAAAAATGACTCTAGCTAGATTTGCATCATGGTGTAATGTATTTGATGAAAATGTGTCTGTTTTAGATGAAAAAATACTTTATGAAAACTAACACACATTAGCTTTCACTCACCATGCAATTTTTTAAGAACAAAACCTAACTCCAGCTAGATTTTCATCATGGTGCAATGCGACTGATTACAATGTGGTTGTGTTATATGGAAAACTACCTTATGAAAGATAACACACATTAATTTTCACTTATCATGCAATGGTTTAAGAACGAAAGCTAACTCCAGCTAGATTTCCATCATGGTGCAATGTGATTGATGACAATGTGGTTGTGCTAGATGGAAAACTACCCTATGAAACCTAACACACATTGTGTATTGTTTGAATAATGAAAAATAACTCCATCTAGATATCCATCATGATACAATGTGATTGATGACATTGTGGTTCTGTTAAATAGAAACTACCTTATGAAAAATAACACACATTTTTTTCACTCATCATGCCAAGTTGTTAGAGCGAAAGCTAACTCCAACTTAATTTTTGTCATGGTCATGGAGTTAGCTTTCGCTCTAACAACTTGGCACGATGAGTGAAAGCAAATATCATGGAGTTATCTTTCGCTCTAACAAATTGACATGTATGTTCAGATAGAATCTCTTATTTGATGACAATGTGGTTGTGCTAGATAGAAAACTATCATAAGAAAGCTAACACATATTAACTTTCATTCGCCATGCAATTTTCTTATAAGGTAAACTAACTCGAAATAAATTTCCATAATGGTGCAATGTATTTTATCATAATGTGGTTATGTTGGATGAAAAATTACCTTATGTAAGCTAACACTATGATTAGCTATTATCATGAGCCATTTAATGATCATCATGATTAGCTATTATCATGAGCCATTTAATGATCATCATGATTAGCTATTATAATGACCTCCACAATTGTTTTTGTACATATAAGTGCCATGTCCATAGTCAAATAAGAATTTGGTGGGTTTATCTGAGTTGATATCTGTCATTCTCTGATACTTCTTGGATCTCTTATTGTGATCTCTTTATATATATTTTATGTAATTTATATGTAAATTCCCTTTTACTAACGTGCACAAGATGTAGGGGAACAATGTTTCGTGGCATACAAAAGGGCTACCCTATTGTTTTGAATTATTGCAACCATATTACTTTTTTGAACATACACTTCATATGGTTTAACCTTAATTACAAACTACAATTCAAATGTGTTACAGAAATTGGGAGGAGTTACAATGGAAAATATAATTTTGATAAGAGGGGACTATGTTGACCTCCTAATTAATGGTAAAGTTATTGGACTAGGAAGGGTTGAATCTACAGAGACTACAACTCATTATGGTGGAGAAAGGCTTAATGTAGGATATGTTATGGTTTGGTAATTGATGTCATTGAACCACATTTGATTGTGGAAGATGTCGATGAAGGGGACTTACATCCATGGAAGATCATAGATTTGAGGTATAACAAAGGTAAATCAAAATGTTGAAGCACATGTTAAGTGTTTTTGATAGTACATTGCTTGTTTTTTTGAGCAAATACTAAGTTTGTTTAATTTGCAGTATATGTGCAAATGTCTCTTCTGCATTTTCTATTGGAGACGCGGTAGATCTTTCGCAATGTGGAGTGAAAGTGGGTGAAGGTTCCATATTCAATACAAAGATTGGTCATAAGGTGCATGGAAAGATGGTAAATAAAGGATCCATAGTGGTTAACATTGAGAAGGTGTTAAAACATGACTTTTCCACATCCAACAGGATTTGAGAATACACTAGGGGGTGCATTGGTATCTTATGAGATTTGGCCGGAATCAGATTCGGAACCTCATTGTTAGATCATCCAGTAAATACTCCCCAAGATAGGCTTACATTCACATGTAAATAGGTTTGTCCTACACATAAGTGCACGAAAACAAGCATGTGCATTGCCAAAGGGATCATAGTTAATGTTCGTGAGGATGACATGGTTGAGGGTGAAATGTTAGGTGAAAATTAATTCATTTTTTTTGTGTGGATGACATAGGAAGAAATTGTGAAAGATGTAGGATTGGGGATAAGTTTATACATTGTTTGATTAGATGGCTAATAAATAAGTTGGTGGACAATGAAGCTGAGATTTTAAGGGTGAATGAAAATTTCAAAGAGGTGCCCAAGGAAATGGCGGTATGGGATCTTATAGAGGACACAAGTCCCTTAAACACATGGGATGGTGATATTTATAATGAAAAAGATACAGACTCAATTGCTATGCACGTAATTAGAACATATAAAAGGATTAAACGAGTTGTGGCTACAAAAAAAGTTGGAAACTTTCAAACACGGAGAGATGAAGAGAAAGAAATTCAACTTTTGGCAGCGGATGAATGTTGCAAACAAGATTGTCTTCAACATGTGGATAGGAAATCCATTGCAGCTGCTAGAAGGGGTATGAAACTCTTAAAATTAATGGTATTAGGGAATTTGTCTTGAATTTACTCCTTTCCAACACAATCATGTCAAAGAGCCATGGCCATGGCCTACCTCCTACTGTTAGGAAAGTAAAGGACGTGAGGTTTAATGGAGATATTATTTGTAAGAAAGAATGGTACAAGATACATAATATTCCTCAAAGCACCTTCAATACTTACCAACATAATTTCCAACAAGGACATGTCAAAGGAATACATGGTAACACCAACAAATGCAAACCACGTGCACATACTATGGCAACCATAGAAATATTGCACAAAATTGTAATGGATAATTCAGATTTTTCACCGAACCAAACACGACAAGTTGAAGAAGATGGAACGTCTACTCCTTTAAGATTGATGCCATCAACGTACACCCAAAGTTCATTGTTAAAAGAGATCGATGAGGCTCTTCAAGAGCTCAATTTTCCATCAATATCACAACAAACAATGAGCAAGATTTAGAATACTATTTTCTAGATGTGGCATTCTCAAAGAACACTAACTTCAGTAAATGTAGTGAATGTATCGTGTTGAAAGCACAGATGAAGACAATGACTACAAAAGAGTTGGAAGAAAAGGAATGAGCTAGACTGAAGAAACAAAATAAGATTGTTATGTGTGGAATATATTGCTACTATGCCCACATAATTATGTCAGAGCGGTATCCAAAGGAATACTTGAGCATTATCCATGATAAAATGGCAAAACACAGACTTCAATCCCAAGATTATGTGTCAAATCAAAATCTGTTGCAGGAACAAACTTGGGTTTGTCGTTGACAGGTATGCTAACACATGGGCATGGCACAGGAGGTTTTGGTCATTTCTCCTTACGATTTGCACACATGGGATCACAATTTACCATTAAATCTCTTGCAAAGTGCTTAAGAGACCTTGAAGACGCACACCTTGATATGTATGCTGATTTGCTTTATGAGAGTGGAAGTTCAAGAAACCCACTTTCAAATGCATTACTTCAAAAATCTATTTACTCAAAATGTAGAGTGTACAAGGATGCTTTCCTAGCTTTAAATGGAAGCTCAAAAAATCAAAATCTTGATTTTAAACCTCTTCCTCCACATTTGTTGTTACAGTTGGACAATGCAGCTAGTGATAATAAGAATCATTATGTTTTCATGTTTCTATCACTATTAACTGTACTTGGTGTCTTCACCACTATTGAGGTTGGGTTCTTGCTTGTGGGGCACACCCATGAAGACATAGATGGAACCCAGGGGAGAATGTCTTCCAACTTGAAAAGTAAAGAATTATATTCTTTACCTGAGATGATGGATACATATCGCACAATAGAATAAAAACGGGTGTTTCCACCTAAACTTATTGACAAAGTGTATGACTTCAAAAGTTCTCTTAATGGGTACATCAAGGAGGGGAAAAATGCACTAGTTGGACATCTTAATGTCCAGTACTTCCAATTTCTTGTACTCAATGATGTTCCAGTTATAAGGTATAAAGAATCCATCAGAGACATTGAGTGGTCAGAACCAGTTGAGTTGTGGAATATAGATGATGAAGGTTGACCTATATTGCCCACAGGGAAGCCATCTTTCTTATGTCCCAAAGACAATGATGTTTATTTAAAAGAACTAAAGGAAGGAATAACATCATACATAAAAATTTGGGAAGAGACTATTGGCAATGAGAATTCACCAATTGTTACAAAGGAATGGAATAAAAAACTAGAGTATTGGAAAAGAGTTCTTGATGCATTAGATGGAATTTACAATGACCATACATCCTTGGATGAAAGTGATTCTTCTTCTGATGATTTTTGGCCGAAGACGAGGCAAAATGTTAACGTTGATGGTAATGCACTCCATGCAATATCAAGTATTATGGATGGGTATTTTGATCATGTGATAGATGAAGCGGTATATGTTGGACCCAAGTGCAGTAATCCAAATCCAACATTCGATCCTAGATTTGAGGTTGAGAAAGGAAATATGTTGTTTGTTAGATCAGGAAATGAGGATGAAGGAGAGACGATTTGGATGACAAAAGCCACCTCAGATATCTTCCAGGATGATGACAGCGAGACTCTTTATGTAAAGATTGATTGTTGGCAGCCTAGCTCAAGGAAATACAAGGGAAAATTTTTAGAAAAATATTGGGTACCGAATCCTAATGACACATAACTTGGATCTATTCCAATTAATACCATAGTTTGGGCATGGATGCCAAAGAAAGAAGATTGCAGGAAGACCAAGATAAATAAATGTAGTGTACAAGATGTACTTGATCTACTTGAACGGATATAAGGAGATTATGTGGAGATGATTCATGAATGTAATTTTTCTTTTTGAATGACTTCTAGTATACATGAAGAAAAAATTTTCAATGTTTATAGTATAATATATACTCTTCAAGCTACTTTTTGAGGAGTTTTATATTATTTACTACATATATGAAAATTCCACTTCAAGTTCAATGTTAATTCATGTGATGATACTTTATGCAAATTAGATAACACCATTCAAATTTTAACTTTTCAATTTGTCTTTTAGATCAACATAGCATCTCACTATATCAAATGTGCATAATTATATTCATTAATGCATGTACAAAACCCTTACCTTATTTATTATTAGCTTTTGCTCACTCTCTTCAATACCACTTTGAGCTTTTCATTTTGTTCCTCTGATGATTGGTGGAGTGTCCACTTGAAACGTTTCAACTCACACAATTTAATTCCATAAACTCTCTTTGTCATTATGATTAACTGTGGAAATCTTCATCCTGAAGTTGTACTTGATCTGCTTGAGAAAATATAAGGAGATTAGGTGGAGATGATTCATGAATGTAATTTTGCTTTTTGAATGACTTATTAATATACATGAAGATAAAGTTGTCAATGTTTGTAGTATATCAAATATTCTCTTCAAGCTACCTTTTGACAAATTTTATATTATTTTCTACATATATGAAAATTTTGGTTCAACTTCAATGTTAATTCATGTGATGATAGTTTATGCGAATGCACCTTAAAAAACCCTATAGACCTGCTTTGTGAATAAATGTAATGCACTTGCAATAAGGTTTGAAGTGAGTTTTCCCTATTATTCGTTATTATCGTTGATATAAATTTAATTATACTACTATGCTGCATTCAAATTCATAATTATATTTTCTCGTGTAGACTTTAAAGTGGTGCCAATTTTGTACTAGTGTATTAACTTATACTAAAAAAATACAGTTCTAACATTTTGAGTGTGCAGGTTTTATCAGTTTGTCACCATTGTGATTGATTTTCTGGATTAAATTGTGTGAAGGTTTTTTAGACCAACGTTTTGAGAGGACACTCCACCCATGCTTGTTACAGGAACCATGAAAAACTCATTGTGGATTGAAAAGTT
>LPNX010216220.1:0-43965 GCA_001517045.1 Pseudotsuga menziesii | reverse complement strand
TATTATTTACTAATATGAAAATTTTGGTTCAACTTCTATGTTAATTCATGTGATGGTACTTTATGTGAATTAGATAACACCATTCGATTTTTAACTTTTTTATTTGCTTTTGATATAAACTCAACAGGTCACTATATCAAATGTGCATAATCATATTCAATAATGAACCTTAGAACATCTTCTAGGCTTCCTTTGTGAATACTGTAAGGCATTTGCAATAAGGTTTGAAGTGACTTTTCCCTATTATTTGTTATTATAATTGATATAAATTTAATTGTTCTACTCGGTTGCATTCTTATTAATATTATATTTTCTTCTGTAGAATTTAAAGTGGTGCGAACTTTGTACTAGTGCAATATGTTATACTCAACAAAGACAAAGTAGTAACATTTCCAGAGTGTAGGCTTTCACAGTTTGTCATCATTGTGAATGATTTTCTGGATTAAGTTGTTAGTGAGTTTTTCAAACCAACATTTCAAGTGGGCACTCCACACATGATCGTCAGGGGAACAATGTAAAATTCATTATGGTTTTAAAAGATTTCACATAGCTTAGGTGTTAACACAGTCCCTCTCCCCCCATGTTGTAAATGGTTCTAGCTCAATGGAAGAGCACCTGCATTACAAGCAGGATGATGGTGGTTCGATTCCTCCGTGCCCTAACAAAAATTAATAGATGATATAAAATATTAATGATAATATAAATATTGTAAGATATCTATATTTTTAATATAGATATGCTCTTTTCAATTAAACACATTGTTCAAATACTTCATAAATAAATAAACAACACTTGCGATAATTAGTTCAGTTGGTTTTCTCCCTTTCCTCTTGAATATGAGAAAAATCAAAGTGTAATGCACTAATCCTATTATAGTTCAGAATTGATTTTGACTGTTAAAATAATTACTATTAATAAATAATGGAGGCTTTACTAAAATCAATATCATTAAATAAATTTATAGGTAAGAAATTTCTCACGTTAATCGATTATTCATAAAGTAAACATTTATCAACTCAATTTTTAATACGCTACCACTACCAATAACAATAATAATAAGTTATATTGCTATTTTAATTCATAATTTACTTTAATTATTACAAGGGTAAAACTTAGACTTTAAAGTCATAAAATATTTTCTCGTTTTGATTATAAGCGGTGTCAACTTGCAAAAATAAAACAACATACTCAACAAAGACAAAAATAATTACTATGACAATGTTTATAATTGTTGTAGTAACAAATACAATGTTGGTATTATGTCATAAAATAATTTAATCAACTTAAAATTTAATACAAACTATAAATAATATTAATAGAAGTTATGTAAGGATTCAAAGGCTATGACTTTCCTCATTTTGAAAGAACCCAATCTAGAGGAAGTTCTAAATTCTAGATCTAACCCATCTAGTTCTAATTGAGATGTAATATTTCCTTTTGAATGGTTGAATACTAAAGTTTTACTTGAAATAAATAAAAAATATTAATTGAGAAAATAGTTCATTGGATTAATTCTTCCAAATTTAATGGAATAGTTCTTTGAGTTGATTTTTCTAGATTTAATAGAATATGTATTTAGAGATTTACAAAACAAACTCAATGTGGATGAAGTCCCAGTAATAGAATATTTCCAAATTTAATGAAATATGTGTTTATATATAGAGATTACAAGATGAAGTTTGCTATAAAAAAAAAATTGGATGCCCAATTTTGATACCCTGTCTTTGAGAAAATTCTTACTCTATATAGCTAGCTAAAATTGGAGTATAGGTTACATGGTGGGAAATTTTATTCCGATACTTTTCCAATGGTATACGAAAGTCCCTCTAACTCCATAGGAATGAGGATATATGAAAGAATTTGTCAAGTAAACCCAACCAAAATGTTAGGTCGGCCCTACCAGGATATTGAAAAATGTTATGTTGGCACAAAAAGTGATTTTTGAATATTATAAATAGAAGGAGGCACTCCTCATTTGTTCATCCATTCATCCAATCTCTGGAGCTCTAAAAAGGTGTGCACTTGTGTAAGAGGAAGGTATTCTAAGTTTGTAGATGGATTTGAAGATGTTTTCTATGTTTTTGAAGATATTCCTAATGATATTGTTTTGAAGGTTTTCCTTAAATATTTATGAGGTTATCCAAGGAATAAGAGCCACACATCCTTGTGAAGAGAAAGGGATTTTTTCTTGAAGGTTCTTTGAATGAAGTATAGAAGTTGAAAGAAACCGATAAGTTGAACATTGTGCATTAGTGAATATTTATTTACATAGAGTAGAGTTCGACAGAGTAGAGTGTGACAGTAGTGAATACTATCATGAATAGAGTAGAGTGTGAAATAATAGAGTGTGATAGTAGTGAATGACTGTATTACATAGATAAAAGTATGAAATAATAAAGTGTTACAATAGTCTTGCACAGAGTATACTACAATAGAGAAGACTACGACAGAGTAGACTGTGACAAAGCAAAGTGTGACAATAGTATTGAACATAGCAGAATGCAATAGAGTAGAGTGTGACAATAGTAAAGAGTATCTTGCATAGAGCATAGCATAATAGAATAAAGTGCAATAGGTAATTTATCACTACGTACATCAACATAGAAGACATATTATTTTGTAAGAAAGTAAACATGTGAATAGAGTTGGAGTTTCTTTTTGCAATACAACGCAAGGAGGTGCATTGGTGTATAAAAGTTATATGTGTTTTGTGAAGTGCAACACACAGTAGACAAGTTGTTTAAGAAGAAATATGTGAAGTAAGTAGCATCACAGTATTGAATCCAGTGATAGATACACGAGACATATTAGAGGAATGAAAGTTGCATTTACACAACATATTAAGGTTGTGCAAGCATTGATGCTATGTAGAAGTTGAAGTAGCGAAGAAATTGAAGCTACTTAGAAGTTGAAAAATTTGAAACAAGGTATTATTTGAAGCTGCACATATATGATGGTGATTGTGTAGCAAATTCAAGTTTATTATGAAGAGATTATGCTAGCATTCTTGTACCTAATTCTTCAATAGGTCGGTGCATACATATTACTTAGTTGGTGATCAATTGAGGAGATTGGTGTCTCTAGTAGGTTGGTTCCTACATATTACTGAGTTAGTGCTCAGTTGAGGATATTGATGTCTCTAGTAGGTTGGTGCCTACATATTACTGAGTGGGTTCTCAATTGTGGATATTGGTGTCTCCAATAGGTTGGTGCCTACATATTTTTGAGTTGATACTCTATCTAGGGGATTTGTTTCTCCAACAAGTTGGTTCTTGTCAACATTATAATAGTAGGTCGGTGCATACTCAAGATTCATAAAGATAAGAATAATTTTAGTTTCTCCCAATTAGGTTTCCATGTTATATGTTGTGTTGTATGGTTTGAGTCTACTTATATTTATTATTATAAATTGGTGTATGAATGGTTAAAGAAATAAAAAAATACTTTATATTAATTCACCCCCCCCCTTCTTAGTATAACCATAAAGAAAGCAATTGGTATGAAAGCAAGTTTGTCAACCACTGGAAGGAAGATATTGAACACATATGGCTTGTGAGGAATTTGATTTTAGCATGGACAAAGCCCCTTTGTTCAATGAAACAAACTATCTATTTTGGAGCATAAAAATGAAAACATATTTGATGTCCCTTGTATTTGGTATCTAAGAATCAGTCATAATAGGTTATATAAAACCCATAGAGGATTCATGAAGAAGCAATAAAATAGCAATATATGCCATATTGAGTGGATTGCCAGATCTTATAACTGACAAGGTAAAGAAGTGTACATCATCCAAATAGATTTGGAACAAGCTAAAAATATTTATGAAGATGATGGTGACAATGATACCAGAGAACTACTCTTCATGGCATTAGATGAAGAACATAAAAATGAAGATTTTGAGGATGAAATGAATGATGAAGTATCATTGAAGGGAATCTTATTAGTTCCTTAGAAGACATGAGGAAAGCATGAAAAAATAATAAGACGCTAAAGTAACAACTGCTAAAGTATGTAGTTGAAGTCATTAAAGATAAGAAAACTCGACTAGAATAAGCAAGTAAAATAGAAGAAGTCCTAACAAGGCAACACAAATAAAAGGAGAAATTATGTAAGGAATTGGAGGATGAAATTGTCTCCTTGAGAAAGGGACTACAAAAAGTAAACACCCAACTAAAATATCAGTAAAATTTGGAAGAAACACTAAAGCATTAAATTAAATCATCAACATCCAAAGACCATGTTCTAACATGAATGGACATAAGTGAAATCATGAATCTAGGTGTCTATTTTTTNGGAAGAAACACTAAAGCATTAAATTAAATCATCAACATCCAAAGACCATGTTCTAACATGAATGGACATAAGTGAAATCATGAATCTAGGTGTCTATTTTTTTTTGCCAGGAGGGGTGTTAATGAGAAAAGGAGTGTTGTTTTTACAAGTTTGTCAACTTTGAGTGAAGAAAAGTTATATTTGTATTTAGAATTTCATTTTGTAGTAAAAACAAAAGTTGTGGAGAATTGTGTTAGATTTCTATCGATTATTTTTTAGATTTTTTTTTTGGCATTTGATAAGTCATTTTTGCAAGTATTTGATAACTTATGTTATTAATTAATGAAATTATGATAAATAGTCATGTTTTTAGACACCATTTAATTCATTATTCAACTATTGTTCATTAAAAACAAAATTTGTTATGATGATCTAGATAGATTGTACTAACATATGTTTATAAGTTTGTATCCAACAACCACATGAAATAATTACTATAATTTTTTGAAGTGGACCAATATGAAAAAATAGCATAAAACTAACATGTTTAGTTTGACACAACATATTCCCTAATTTCCAATTCAAAACAAAAAAACTAAAAGTTCACTTTTGAAGACAACACATCAATGTTGGGGACCATGATTTCTCCAATTTTTTTCATCCTTTCTTTAATAATTTATTAAATTTTCATTTCAATGAATTCTATTAAATTTTGAAGCAATATAGACACCTTCTAAGAAATATAATAAATAAAATTAGTGGATCACACCAAATTCAACAAAATTTGCATCTATTGAAAGTAGATTGAATTATGCAACTAATGGTATTATTTGTGAAGAGAAATTGTAAGTATTTGATATGATCCGATCTCTCTGAAATTGGAAGAAGAGTCAGAAATGAAATGGAATTCTATTTCTGAAAATTTACAGGTTTTCGACCGAACAAATATTTTGACCAAAAGTTACTTTTAACGGATACCCTTAATTTTAAAGTTAGAAAGTTAGAAAAATAGTTCTTTCTAACTTTAAAGTTAACAGTATCCATTAAAAGTAACTTTCGGTTGAACAATTTTTTTGGTCGAAAGTTAGTTCTATGTTTTTGGCTGAAAATATAAATTAGTTCAGCCGAAATGCTACGGAATATGGATTCGGAAAAATTATTCGCACAGAATAGACACCCAGATTCTTGATTTCACCCACCTGAAAACATTAATGAATTCTCAAGCTCAATGGTTCCTAACTATGAAGCAAGAAGTTATGCAAGTGTGGTCAAGAGTTCTATAAAAAGGAAGATAGCAACCACCAAAGGAAGGACAAACAACAATTAACTCACATGAACAACAAGATTAAAGGATTCGTTTCATCGAGAAGACTTTTTATTACCAAGTACCAAACTCTCTTTTAGGGCCACTATTATTGATTGCAACAATTTTGGTCATAAATCTATAAATTGTAGTGCATATGCAAAAGATGATTTTGATAGAAATATACTAATTCCTCACTTTTGATTTTAAGAGATGTAAATTATGCATTATTTGTAGTTTTGGATGGTGTTGATACTAACCTACCTAAATATTCCTTATTTTACATCTATTAGAATCAAAAGTGAGTATGTTCCCTTGATCACACATTTGGATGACACTATGAAGGTTATGCTTCATAATTTCCGCAAGCAAGATATTTTCTGCTCTGGCCTTTTCATTCCCAAGATTTACTATGCCCTTCCAAATAATTTTGGTAGAGCCATCATCTCCAAAATAAACATTGACACCCTTTTATCTTTTAAGATATAGAAATGTATCCTTCTCATATGTTTGGAGAACCAACTATCAATATACCGGTGGCCTCTTATGTTTTGGGCATGTAAAGATAGATCACATTATTCTTGGATTAGTTTTTCTATTTTTCTTTGCAAAATTTTTGTATGATCCTTTCTCATGTTTAGAAGAAGAACCCTTGATTACATTCTATTGGAAATTATAGTCCTAGGATTTATGGCCATAATTGTGACATTTATAGCATTCAATATCCATATCTAATGGCTATAAGGGATTGAGGCTTCCATCCATATCTCTATTAGGATATATAATTTCATTACTCACATGACTAGCCTTGGAAACTTTAAAGGAATTTAAATTTTTATCAAAATCATCTTTTTCATATGATCTACAATTTATAGGTTTATGACCAAAATTGTTGCAATCAATAACAGTGACCCAAAAGCAGAGTTTAATACTTGGTAATAAAAGGTCTTCTCTATGAAACAACTCCTTTACTCTTGGTGTTCATGTGAGATAATTGTTGATTTCCCTTCCTTTGATGGTCGTTGTCTTCCTTTTTGATAGAACTCTTGAGTGCACCTACATAACTTCTTTCTTCATAGTTAGGAACCATTGATCTTGAGCATTCGTTAACATTTTCTTGTACATATACTAGTACATTCTTGTTATAAGATGGTATTTGAATGTTGATGATTTCATTTAATGCTTTAGTGTTGCTTCCAAATTTTGTTGATATTTTAATTGGGTGCTTTCTTTTTGCAGTTCCTTTATCAAGGAGACAATTTCATCCTCCTATTCCTTACACAATTTCTCCTTTTTTTCATATTAGGTCTTTTTCTATTTTTCTTGGTTCTTCTAGCTGAATTTTCTTATCTTTAATGACTTCTTATTCATAGTTTAATAGTTGTTAATTTAGACTCTTATTATTTTTTCATGCTTTCCTCAAGTCATTCAAGGAAATAATAATATCCCCTTCAAGGTCTACTTTAAATATTCAAAAGTTTAGCTCTCAAAATCGAGTTGAGAATGAAACTGACAATTCTTAGCTTCTAGGACTCCAAAACAAAATGTATTAGCGTAAAGGAATAACAATGATGTATAGGAGATGGAAAGAACAATGCTGAATGAATCCAAACTATCTGATATGATTTTTTGGATCCAGGAAATTCATACTATTGTCCATATTTTAAATAGGGTGAAAATAAGAGTTTATAAACAAAACACCATATGAGCTTTGGAAAGCAAAACCAACAATAGTTAAACACTTTAGTGTGTTTGGGATAAAACTATAAATCAAAAGAAATGATGAAAAAATTGGGATATTTTGACTTCAATACTAATGAATGAATCCTCCTTGGCTATTTCTCTAGATACGGGGCCTATAAATGATGCAATTTGAGTCTAAGCAATATGGTAGAAAACCTAGATGTGAAAGTAGATGAAACAATGAATAAAAAAGAACCAAAAAGATCACTGGTCATAGATGAAGATGATCATCCAATAGTAGAACATCAAGATGAATAACTACAAGAGGAATATAAACAAAAAGAACAAGAAGAAGAAGTACCTAAACTAGAAGAAATAGAAAGACAAGGTACAAAGGCTCCTTCTAGGTATGTTTAAAAGAACCACTCTAAGGATTTAATCATTGATGATGAAAGTGAAAGTGTACAAACAAGAAAGAGGAACTTGGAAAGTACTTATGAATATGTACACTTCTATATGTTGTCTAAAATTGAGATAAACTGTTTTCAGGAATCTAGGATAGATGAACACTAGGTTAATGATATGGAAGAAGAACTAAATTAGATTGAGAAAAACATACTTGGGAATTTATTCCAAGACCCAAAGATAAAAATGTTATTGGCAATAAGTGTGTTTTCAAAAACAAATTGAATTAGTATGGGAAGGTAATCAGAAATAAAGCATGACTAATATGTAAAAGTTATGTTCAAACTGAAAGGATAGACTTCAAAGAAACTATTTCTCTTGTGGATATATTACAATAAATCATAATTATTTTGTCTTATGGATGTTAAAAAAAACTTTAAAGTATACCAAATGGATGTTAAATCGTATTTTCTCAATTGATATTTGAAAGAAGAAGTATATATCGAACAACCAGAAGGAGTTCTTTTGTCAAAAAATAGAGGCTATGTATGCATATTGAAGAAATCCCTGTATGAATTAAAGTAGGCCCCGAGAGCTTATTACTCAAGGAAGAATGTAAATCGGTGTGTAATCCCATGATCAATCGATGCAAGTTAATAAAAGAGAATGAATTAAAGGAAGTGGGCCAAAAAATTTATATATCAATGATTGGAATCTTGTTATATGTGATAGCCTTAAGGCCAGGTGTTATGCATGTTGTGAGGTTGGTTGCAATGTTTCAGGAAACAACTAAGGAAACCCATGTTCAAATTATAAAATGAATATTTAGATATATGAAAGGAACCATGGAATTTGGATTATGATACCCACAGGATAATGAATTGACTATGATAACTTATAATGATTCAAACTGGGTAAGAAGTATGGATGACAAGAAGAGCATAAGTGGATCATAATTCTTCTTGGGAAATTATTTAATATCCTGGTTAAGTCCTTGTCTACAACAAAGGTAGAATACATTGCAACAACAACATGTTGTGCTCAAGTTCTCTTGATGAAGATAACCCTAAAGGATATCTAGGTAGATTACAATCATCATATTCCAATTTTGTGTGATAACACAACTGCAATTTAAATTTACAAGAATCATGTAATGAACTCCAAGGAAAATCATATCCCTATCAAATATCATTTTTTGAGAGAACATATCACTAAGAAAATGTCAAGTTGGACTATGTTGTCACCAAGGAGCATATTGCGGATATTTTTACAAAGCCTCTTCCCAGGGATACTTTTAAGTATCTCAAAAACAAATTGGGAGTAATTACCACTCCTCGTAAATTTTCTCAAGTTTCATCAAATTCGGACAGTGTGGGAACACATCAAATCTCAGGAGTAGTCAAAGGAATTGGAAAAAGAAGATAAGCATTTATATAGGGGAAGAAAAAAAAGAAGGAATTGAAGCATGATTATAGGGAAGGATCCCTTTTCATTGATGTCAAATGGGGAGAAATTATGGAAGGGTGAATTGCAAATATTGCACAAGACATATATGTGCAGAAACAATGAGAGATTGTGCAAAGACGGAAATTGTATTGTGCATGGAGTATCTATAGGTTTGTTGCAGAAGTGCATAAAGGTTTCCATCAATGATAAAGGTGATTTCTAGAAATATTTGTGCTTTTTATGTCAAATTAAAGGATATATTTTTGTTATTGTTGTAAAATATAGGAGGAGACTACAAGTAGAGATTGCAAGATGAAGATTGTTGGAAATATTGTTTTTCAAATTCCTAGTTTGGATACCCTATATTTTAGGGAATTTTTACTCTATAAAACTAGATCTAATTGGATTATAGGTTATATGGTTGGAAATTTTATTTTAATACCTTTCCAATGGTATATGTAAGTCCCTATAAATCCATAGGAATAAGGATATATGAAATAATTTGTAAATTCAACACATCCAAAATGTTAGGTTAGCCCTAGTAGGATATTAAATAATGCTATGTTGGCCCAAAAAGTGACTTTTTATGAGTATAAGTACAAGGAGGAAATAATTATGTGTTTATCCATTCATCCAATCAATGGAGCTCTTAAAAAGTGTGCACGTGTTGAACAGGAAGTTCTTCTAGGGTTTGAAGATGGATTTGAAGATGTTTTCTGGGTTTTTGAATGTATTCTTGATGATATTCATTTAAAGGTTTTTCTTAAAGGATTCTAAGGTTCCAAGGAATAAGAGACACACCTTGTGAAGACGAAGGCATGTTTTATTGTATGTTATTCTTTGGATGGGAAAAAAAGTTGAGAGCAGTGTAGAAATTGAAGGTTGCGTAGTTGTGAAGATAGTCATGCACAAAGTAGAGTTCGACAGAGTAGAGTGTGATAGTAGTGAATGTTGAAATAAATGTAAATTTGGAATATATCATATTGTATATTTATTATATTAGTATTATTCCTCCTTTCATATATGTTATCCCTCTGATTGTATATGGTATTGATGTACTTATTCATGTAAAAGTATTGAGGTAAAACCTCTAGTCTAAGTCGATTTAATAATGCCCACAAAAGTATTACTTAAATGTTGTTTTGAGTCTCCTAAGGAAAGTCAGCCTGGTTTAGAGGAGAAGTCGACCCTGTTGGATTTTTATACTACTCACTTGTTGAGTATAAATAGATGAGGTGCCTCCCTCATTTGGACACACTCACAAATAAAGCAAGTTTTTTTGAGAGAGAAGGAGCAGTCCATCATAGAGAGAGGAAGTAGTCAAGTCTTATTCTTGGGTTCTTACAGTATTGTACTTGGTTGGATTCTATATTGAGGAATTTTTGTTGGGTTTTCTCCCATGCAAGGGTTTCTTAGGATAAATATTTGTGATATGTTTGTACTATTGTGCTTGTCATTATTTCAATGATCCATTTTTTTGGCATAAAACTTTTAAAAATCTAACATGGTATCAAATATAACCTAAAAGAATTCATTATGCAATGGCTTATCCAACAATAAAAAAACTAGGGATTTCTTTTTCGAGAGAGTATCTCTACATAACAGTGAAAAAATTAGGGGTAATCAACTCATCCTAAGAGGTTGCATCTTTTTGTCGAAGCAGTTTTCAACTCTGTGGATTTTCATTTTTTGACCTACCATTACTACCGGGAGAAACTAGGGAATCAATTTTTTTGAAAATCTATCCACATATTTGGAGGAAGGACCTCACAACTCAAATCACCTTGGGGAAGCACACATTTTCATCTACTCATAATTTCAATATATCCAAGTTGAAAAATTAGGGTTTCCTTGTCAAACCCTAGGTCAATCAGAAGCAGGTTCCAGAAGTAGTCTTCTTATTGGTAAGTTCTACTTCCTATATTTCCATTTGAGGTTCTCATTCATTAAAGATGAAAAAAATACCAAGATTTTTTAAAATCTTGAAGGCGATGATAATTTCAAAGCATGGAAGTGTAGAGTCATGGTCATCCTTGAAGAACATGACCTACAAGGATATGTCAAAGATGAAGTCCCAAAACTAGAAGGATATGAAGAAAAAGAAAAACACAAGAAGGATATGGTCAAGGCTAAGAGTATCATAGTTGATTCCATCAAGGATCATTTGATCCATCGAGTATATTGAAAGAATATTCCAAAAGAATGTTTTGATGCACTCACCTATATATTTGAAGGTAAGAACATTAGTAAAAGAATGACCTTGAGAAATCAAGTCAAGGGTGTGAAAATACAAAAGGCATAAAATATTCAGTCATACTTCACAAGACTATTTCAGATCAAAGAACAGTTGGAGGCCATTGGGACATGGTAGAATAAGTAGAAGTTGTAATGACCACCTTGAATGGACTCCCAAGGGATTGGGAATATTTGATTAGAGGAATATGTGCTAGAATAAAGCTAACCAACTTCAGTAAATTATGGGAAAAATGTGTTCAATAAGAAGGAAGGATAGAAAACAGAGAAAAAAATTGAATGATGATGAAGATCAAGATTTGACAGATCATTCAAATAAAGGAATAAATACGAGAAAAGATTGTGATAAATGTCTTAGAAGAAATCAAAGGTTTCAAAGGAACACAATACCCAAGAGAGACTCCTCATACTTTGAATGTTTTAACTGTCACAAGATGGGTCACATATTAAGAAATTTTCCCCTCAAAGTGGAACAATTCAAGAAGAGAAACAAGAAGTTCCATGCCCATGCAGTCGAAGATGATGAACCAGTTGAATAAAATACCAATGAAGATGCAGAATCCAGTGAATAATATGTCTTAATATCAACTCTCATAGATTCGGTCTCACAATGAAGTAACACTTGGCTCGTAGACAGTGGTGCTTACAAACATATGGCAAGTTACAAAGACTTGCTCTCGTGTCTTATTTAGAAAGACTCTCCTCACAAATCAAATCTTGGAGATGATTATCAGTATCCCATCAAAGGAATGGGAGAATATTATTAGAAGTTGGACTTGGGGAATTCCATGAAGATGAAGGAAGTCATATATGTCCCAAGTTTGAAAAAGAATATCCTTTCTATCTCATCTAGAGATAAGAAATGTTTCAAAGTTTTTTTTGTATATGGATAATTCCTCATGTGGCCAAAAGGAAAGAAAATAGACGATGCTATTGTGATTGGAATTGATAAAGGAGGACTCTACAAATTAAAGGGACATTCAGATTGAAACCCTAATAGAAAGTACCATTATCCCATGTGAGCTATGGCATAGAATACTTGCTCATGTGAACTAAAAATAATTTCCAATTGTGAGCAAGGCACTAACAAGTTTACCATAAATCCATATCGATCATGAAGGAGTGTGCAAAGGATGTGCACAAGGAAATAATACCAAGAACCCATTTCCAAGCAAGAAACAATAAAGAAAAAGGGATATTGGAAATTGTTCACTCAAATGTATATGGTTCAATGTCAGCTACTTCTTTAAGTGACTATGTTTGCTATGTTTCCTTTATTGATGATTATTCCCGCGAGACTTGGAAGGAAAAGATGAATTATTTGAAAGGTTCAAAGAATTCAAGGTCCTTGTAGAGAATCTATATAAAAAGAATATCAAGACCTTGATATTAGGAAATGGAGGAGAATACACTTCAAATGAATTCAAGTATTTATACAAAGACATTGGGATTACAAGGGATCTTACCACCCCCTATAATCCTCAACATAATGGAGTGGAAGAAAGAATGAATGGAACCATCATGGAAGTAGTAAAATCCATTATCCATCATTAGAATCTACCCATATGCTTATGGGACGAAGCAACAAGGACCATAGTTTATGTGCAGAACAGACTCTCCCACAGTGCTCTTAGGCAAAAAATACAGAAGAAATGTTTATCAGAGAGAAGCCTATAGTTAGGAACCTAAAGATATTTGGTTGTCTTGTATGTATACATGTTCCCAAGGAGAAAATAGCAAAGTTGGACCCTTCAGGAAAGAAGTGAATATTTTTTCGTTACAGTGACCATTGGAAATCTTACAGAGTCTACACCCAGGTTATTATCATATCGATATCAACAGATATTCTACATTTAATGAAGATGCAACTTTAAGTAAGTCTAGGAAGAACCGTGTAGATGAGGATAATGAAGAGGAACATGAAGCCCCTAGAGTTGCAGAAACCTACAAATCACCGGTTCAAGATGTTGAAGAATATCAAATACTAGAATACCATGACATGGAAAATCCTCAAAGAAGTATGGAGACACCTTATGAGATGATCTCATGAAAGAGAAGATCGTCTTGGATCGTGAAGTAATTCAGGATGAAGAATATTATGGTGCTCCAAAAGGAACTCTTAGAGAAAGCAAGAGACCAAGGCCATACTCTAGCTACGTGGCCTTCATGTGCAACCTTGTTGATGAAGAACCCACCAGTTTTGAAGAAGAAACAAAGAAGAAGGAATGGATGGATGTCATGGTCAAAGAATACCAGTATATTGTAAAGAATGATGTTTAGGATATGGTACCAAGACCAAGAGATAAATCAGTAATCTAATCAAAGTGGATCTTCAAGACAAAACATTCAGCAGACGACAACATTGAAAAATACAAGGCAAGATTCATAGCTTGAGGGTTCTCTCAGAAGGAAGGAATTGATTATGAAGAGACCTTCACCCCAATAGCAAGCTACACTTAGATCAAAACTATAATTTCCATGGCAACCAATATTAAATGAAGGTTACACTATATGGACATAAAGACCACTTTTGTAAATGGTGTGATAGAAGAAGAAGTATACATTGAACAACCATAAGGATTTGAAACACATGATAGAAATAATCATGTATGCAGATTGAAGAAGGCATTATATGGGTTGAAGAAAGCACCTAGAGAATGGTATGGAAGGATTAATGGCTTTCTGATGAGCCGTGGATTTACCAAAATTTAAGTAGATTCTAACATTTGCTATAAGGTTGTAGATGATGGGCTTATGATATTATTCATATATGTGGAATATCTCTTTTTGACATGATAAGATAATCTCATCAGTGATTGCAAGAAGAATATTGCAGTAGAATTCGAAATGAAATATCTTGGCATGATACATTATTTTCTAGGTCTTGAACTATGGTAGTTCCTAGATGAGATTTTCCTAAATCAAGGAAAATATGTTGTTGAGATCCTAAATGTCTTTGGGATGATGGATTGTAAATAAATGAACACTCTGATGGTGACAAATTTGAATTTATTGAATAATGATTCCTAAAATATAGTAGATGTTACACTATACATACAAATTATTGTCTCACTAATGTATTTGACCAATACGAGAACAAATATATGTTTTTCTATGAAAAACTTGAGTTACTATATGGTGGAGCCCCGACATGTCCACTTAGTTGCAACAAAACATGTGATGAGGTACCTAAATGGTACGTTGCATTGTGGCCTCATATGCGCAGCCGATGGTGAGATCATATTACATGGTTATACAGATTCAAACTTGGTTGGAAACACTGACGACATAAAGAGTACTTTGGGATGTTGTTTTAGTTTGGGATCAGGTGTGATCTCATGTCTTAGCAGAAAACAGACTAGTGTTTCTCTCGGTACGACAGAGGCTGAATACATTGCAGCATGTCCAGCTTATAGTGAATCAATATGTCTTTGCAAGTTGTTGACATGATTGTTTGATATAGAGATGGATGTGACTGATATGTACTATGATAATCATAGTTGCATGAAGCTGTCAAAAAACTCAATGTTACACGACAAATCAAAGAATATAGAAATCAAGTACCACTACATCCAAGATATAGTGAAGAAGTGAGATGTACAGCTCTAGTATGTTCCTACAAAGGAAAATTTTTTTGATGTATTGACTAACCCTTTGTCTCATGTAAAGTTTGAATAGTTTCGATACAAGCTTGGTGTAGTTTGAAAGGACCTCCCTCATAAGAGGGAGTGATAATGATAATATACTTTCATGTTGTAGTGGTGTGGTATCTCAGCTCTGTCTAGGATTAGTATGTTAGTACTGACAAGGCATGGTTTATCCTAGGGGGATTGGCTTGTATGGATAGGCTTGGTTGGTATGAAAGGATTAGTAATCCAGACAAGGCCTATTTGATCCCCAGGTAGATCGGTATGTGTGGATAGGATTATTTGGTCTAAAAGGATTAGTAAGCTAGAAAAGTCCTGTTGGGTCTACTAGAGTGCCCACTGTGATGTTTCTTCAGATGGTGATGATGATGTCCAAACATTTCTATGCTGATGATGATGATGTTGTCCCAACATTTTTATGTTGATGATGATGATGTTATCCCATCATTTATATCTTGATGATGTAGATGATGTTCCAACTTTTATTTGTTGATGATGTTGTTTTAGCACTAACATGGTAATGATGTTGTTGTTCCAGTATTCACATACTGATGATTTAGCAGATGATGATGATGATGATGATCCAATATTCACATACAGATGATGATGCTCATGTCGATGATGGTGATGATGATGATGATGTATCATGATGAGAATGATGATGTTATGTGATGATGATGTTCCACGATGATGATGATGATGTATCATGATGAGAATGATGATGTTATGTGATGATGATGTTCCATGATGATGATGATAATCCATGATGATTATGTTTTGCGATGATGATTCTCCATGATGTTGATGCTCCATGATGATGATGATGATGATGATGATGATGATGATGATGATGATGATGATGATGATGATGATCCAAAATGATGGTGTTCCATGATGATGATGTTTTATGATGATTATGCCAATTATGAAGAGATTATGCCAACATTCTTGTACCTAATTCTTCAATAGGTTGGTGTCTCATTGTTAGCACCATTTTTGGGATAACTTTTTAGTGAAGGGTTTGGCCAATAATGATGAATGAGGTATGAAAATTTTCACATCATAGAACCTTAAAATACTATTGATGAAGGCCTGCAGGCATTTGAAAGGACATTTTCAGATCCAGAATGACCAAATACATAAGAAATTATGATTTATGACTTTGAAAATTCTTATGAATGAAGAGATCTACCCTTATTTGAATAATAACATGAGATGGATGTTCTAGATGCATCATGGAATATATCAAAGGCCAAAAATCATTTCCACCCAAGGAAAATCGGGAGCAGAAGTCCGAAATAGGGTAAGGTTTGGTTACAAAAGTGTTAAATCCGACTTTCGCCTCCTGCAGTTTAGATCCGATGGTAAATAATGGCTCTGAGGTAAATCAATACCTAGAAAGTGTGGGATTAAAAGTCAAAATCAGGAAAAGAAAATTTTGGTCCCAGAAATCCAAAGTCCCAATTTTCAATTTTTGTTATCCGGGATCGAAAAGCGAAAAGTTTAAGGATTTGGGCGTGAAAAACCAAAGTTTCGATTTTTGATTTCCATTATCTAGGATCGAAAAGAAGAAATTAATTTGGGCATGAAAAGATGAAGTTCTAATTTTCAATATCTTCCATATCTATGGTCAGAAAATCTCCCGTACAGATCAACAATCCAGAAAGAAAGAAGAATGGTGGATACTAGAAACCGGAAAGACAAAGGTTTTGGTGGTGAAAAGATGAAGTTTCAATTTTCGATATCTGCCAGATCTATGGTCTAGAAACCATCCACATCCATATCAATGGTCCAGATTGATCTTGAAGGTAAAGGTAAATTTGAAGGCCAGAAGCCAAAAAAGACAGCATTTTGAAGGGATTTTGGGTTTTCCGCAGACCTCAAATCAACGGATGAAAATAGATCTGATGCAGATCAATAGTGTGGAAAAAAAAGGGGAGGAAAGGATGATGCAGAGGTGGGAAAATGAAAAATTAAACCTTGGAAAGGTATTCATCCTGTCTTTTGCATTCCGTAGACCATAGATCGACAGTGCGGAATGAATCTTGAGAGAAGATCTACGGTCCAAAATTATTTTCACTGGAAAATTATAGAGAAGGAGGAAAAGAGTTGCAAGCCATGGAGGAAACCCTCGAACCGGTTGTTTTTAGCATCCCTGTTGGCTAGAGGACTCATCCCTGTCTTCTAAGAAAAGTTTGAAAGTGCATTGTAGAAGAGCTTAAAAGACACTTTGGAGAGAATTCTTGAAAGACACATTAGAAGAAGTCCTAGAATCACATCGATGTAGATCCCGAAAGCACATTGGAAGAAGTCTTGAAAGACACATCGAAGGAATTATTGATAACACATCAGAAGAAATTCCAATAGAAACATTGGAGGAAGTCCCAATCATACATAATAAGAAGTCCCAAAATATGCATCGACGGAATTCCTCATAGTACATCAAAAGAAAGTTTGACAAATTATTGGAAGAAAATTCGATAGAGCATTGGATGCTATCCTGATAGAATCATTAGAAAAAAATTTGATAGAAGCATTGGACCTGAAATTCTACCAAGAATTGAAATAATTCCTAAAATACACATCGATCCTGAAGTTTGATAGATCATCATATCTGATATTTGCTAAAAAACAAAATAAATCCTAAAGCAAGCATCATCCAATCTATGATAGTGCATCGAAAGATATCTTAAAAGGAACATTGGACCTGGAGTTTGATAGATCATTAGAAAAGACCCATAAAGGTGCTTCAAACCTAAAGTTCGATAGAGAATCAAAAGAAATATAAGATAGAGCATTGAAAAATATCCCAAACTTGAGCATCAAACCCGAATTCTTATAAAGCATCGGAAGAAGTCCTGAGAGAAGTGTTAACACTGAAATTTTACACACACATATGACATTTTAGCTAACCTTGCAATAAGGCGTCATCAACATATAACATGCATCTCATTCAAGAAATACTCATTATATCCATAAAGTAGTATGAGTCCAAAAATACCAAATAACAGTCAAAAGAAGAGGTTGCATGGATAAATCCCTATTCACCCACACTACAATGTTTGTTATTAGTTATGTGCTCACATGAGCATAGCATGGATTTTCCTTTGAAATTTATGCGACTGTAATAATGGAGAGATATCAGCTACATGTCACATGTTAAAGACTCATGAAATTTCCCTCACCAAAAATAAATCAAATATGGCTCTTCACACACATGAAGGCATTGAATAGACCCCTTTGTGTACTTTGGAGCTAGATCATGAAGTGATGGGGTTCACATTTG
Source organism: Pseudotsuga menziesii (assembly GCA_001517045.1). Lineage (NCBI taxonomy): Eukaryota > Viridiplantae > Streptophyta > Pinopsida > Pinales > Pinaceae > Pseudotsuga > Pseudotsuga menziesii. The sequence continues at coordinate 25,667 of LPNX010216220.1, read as the reverse complement.
GATCTTTATATTTATTTTCCACCTCTTGGATTATAAAAGGAAGCCTTGTGCATGCATATAATAATAGAAAATAAGAACAAGGTTATGTTGTTGGAATTTTCTTGAGGCTTCCTCATAGCTCACATCGTCCTCCACCTATTGGAATTCCCCAATCTCCCTTACCACCTTACTCCAAGGGGAAAGGGTTTCCTCTCATTTTTCTTCAAGTTATTTGGCATTTAATATGGACAAAAAGGACCAAACTAAGGGATATTGTTGGCTTCCATTGAATTCCACATATCCTAGGTGACACTACATGTAACAAGCTTGACCATTGGGAAATCTAACTTTGTTCTAGCATCTTCTTATTGTTTTGGTTTGCGTATCTTCACTCTTTTTATTTTATTTCATGTTATTTTATTTTTTTTATTTTTTTTCCTAACAAGAGATTGTAGGATCAATTCGGATGTATTACTTTTTCTTTAGTAACACAATACTGGGCCTTGGTAGAACCTTCCAAGTCTTTCACCCCCAAAATGGGAAAGCGCTGCACACTTTTGTGCATATTTTCCCACAACAAGAATCCACATACCTAAATTCCAATAGATCATCAGAATAAATTTAGATAGAAGCATCCGACCTAAATTCCAACATAATACCAAAACAAATCTTGAAAGAATCATTGAACTTGAATTTTGACACAAAATCGGATTAAGTCTTGAGAGAAGCATCAAAATTAAAGTCTGACAAAGCATGAGAATAAGTCCCGAGAGAAGAATTGAACCTATAGTTGGACATATCATAGAAATAGGTCTACATAGAAGCATCATACCTAAATTCCAATAAAGTATCAGAAGAAATTTTGGAGGAGAACCCCATAGAAAATTGGAAGAAAATTTTGGAAGAGCATCATATATAGAACCCAATAGAGCATCATACAATATTATGATAGGATCATCAGAGGAGATCCTCGATAGAGATTCAAAATTGATACAAATATAAAATTAGCCATGATACTAAAAGAATCGACAAACAAAAAACTCGATAGAGTATTGAAGGAGAATCCAACAGAGCATCGAAAAATATCTCAAAAGGAGCATTAGATAGAAGATCGAATAGTACATTGGACATTGAAAATTGAAGGCAATAAGTCATCATTGTTCACAAATATTCCTAAAATTCAAACAAATTAAATCCTTGAAGTTTTGAATCCCTATAGCTAGTAGATCACAAAACCCCCATATGAAGAGAAGGTTCAAATATTGAGTTCCAAGAACAGTGAAGATCCTCGATATCTTGAATTAAGGGGGTGTTTTTATTAGATGCAACATTACCAAAGTATCCCTATATTTTTTAGGGGGTGATAAGGAAGGAAGTATGAAGGGATGAAGAGAAGGAAGCTAAAGTCCAAGGTCAACAATATCAGGAGGTGAATAATTTGTTGAAATAAAGTGTCATGGACCATAAAAGTAGACCCAAACAACTCAAGAGAGAGATTAGAAGAGAAGAATAAAAATATGCAGTGTAAAATGAGTTGCATCACATGGGATATTTTTCAAAGAAATTTTGTTTCCCACCATTAGTTTTCACTTGTAAGAAATTCAATGTGTGGGTTGTATTGGGTTTTAAGGTGGTTTAGAATAATAGAAACACAATAACATAGCAACACTGAATGTAAAACATTTACCCTAGAAAATCCCATGAGGGGAAAATCCAACACAATGAAGATCTTCATTACCCTTGGCCAAAAACGACCAAGTTGTTGGGCCAAGTGAGCTCACTCGCTCTCCTTTAGGACACCTTACAATGGAGCATGCCAAGCCATTTATAAGATTCATTACATGTAATACCTTGGGTCAATTCCATTGGCTACAAAATACTATGGGCCCAAAAAACTAGCCACTTTGACCTAAACCAATATTATCTCAATGACTCATTCGCCAAGTCAAGATTAACCTAACACGTAATTAAAATGAATTACATATTACAATTAGAAATCTTATGGGATATTGTGTTAAAAGGGTTTGAAGAACTTACACATGATTAAGGTTAGAAATAGAAATATGTTTTAGCATTGTCTCCCATTCTACAAGGCTTGGATGAGAGAATATTACTTAGAATTGATGAAGAAAAAACCTCCAAGGAAGCTTGGAGTATTTTGGAGATATATTATATAGAAAGGGGGGGGGCATCTTGCAGAATGTTCACACTAGAATATGTATTTGTTTGACCTATACCCACTAAAAAAAAGAATGAGTAAGAGCATGACGAAGTTCAAGAAATTGAAGTTTGATCTACTTAAACAAAATATGGTGAATCCCAAAGTTCTAAGTCACATGTGGATGATGGATGCAGAACTGCCATTGTAGAATTTTATGATTTAACAAATCTAGAAATATCTATTGCTAATGAAGAAGCCATCAATGTATAATCTAGTGAATCCCACTATGCAAATGCATAGGTGGATGATGAAGATGAAGACAAAGAAGTTTCAATTGAAGTTGTTGATGCAACATCCTATGATGGTGAAGCTTTGAATAGTATAAGTTTAAGCATTTGAAACAAAATATGATGAGTAACAAATTTAAAATTAAGGTTGGTTGACTATGTTGTAGAAAAAGAAACTCGTTGATTTGTTGTTTGGATAAGGAGTCCCACTTGCAGAAGAATACCAAGTGGATGATGTCTTGTTTGTAGCAGAAAGACATGAAGAAGATGCAGATACAGATGAGTATATCACAACTATAGTTGATGAACATGAAAAAATTGGATATTGGCTTGCAGATCCCAAATAAGATGAAGATCATATTATGTATTCTAAATCATATTTTGACACTGTTGATGCTTGACCAAAATCGAATATGCTTTAACTTTACAACTTTTATTAAAAAAAATCAGTACTTATAAATTTCATAAATCATCCATATATGAATCTTTATATCATCCGCATATGAATCTCATAACTAAATTATCCACATAAATCATATCCATAAATCATCCATATAAATCAATCAACCATGAGAGACAAGATATACCTTGGGAAAACCCTCCATACATGGAGGATGAAAAAACCAACAATTATTTGAGTATGATATATAGCTTTGCTTAGAATCGTTTACAACACATAAGAATATTGATAGATAAGAGGTATCACCTCAATAGTGGAGAAGAGAGATCCAATGTAATGATTTAAAAACAATTGTATGCAACAGTATTGAACTTGCCATATGCCTAGAATATTAATAACAAAAAAAAAAACTATCATGAAGAAGGTAGAAAATGGGAGGCTTAGTTAAACACTCTTAGATCAACACATGGTGGATTCACAAGGAGGAGCTAACTAGAAATCCCTCCATGCAAACATTAACACCCTTCCTTTCCTCAATTAGCTTTAACTGAATGTTCACTGTATTGAACTGAAAGTGAACTAGCTTGAACTGAATGTTAACTAACTTGGACTGAAAGTGAAATGATTGAACTTATTGTGAGCTAACTAAACTGAACTCAAACTTCAACTGAATGCATGACCATAAATTTAGGAGTCAAACTGAATTTCTTTAGTGCTTTCACACTTAGTGTCGTCCATGCACAATTTCTATTATTTAACTTTTTCATGGATCTCTTTAGTTAACTAATGCATGCTGATTGATGAACATTAAATTCTTCTTTACTTAAATGATTACATTCATTATTAGTTCAACTGATTCTTTGATTGAGGAATTGATTGAGGCATTTATATTTTACTGAAGCTTTATAAATTGAGTTCACTCAGACATTTGCATGGGAATTTTGAATTCTCTTTCTCTATTCTTTATCTCATTATCATTAAATAATTAATGCATGGTCCATATGTGTATTATTTATCCATCTTATCATATCATACTCAGAATAATTATTCCATACATATTCATGATCATATATATTACCCTAGTCCATATAGTCATATGCTAAAGTAGTTTAGTCTAGGGGTAGCTAATCCCAAAAGGAGACTTATAGCACTCAGTGGCCATGACTAGAAATATGTCATGTAGTATAACCACATGAATTGATAAAACACAAGTCCATCTCCATAATTGGATATCCATTCTCATATGGTACTGTCTATGAGAATCATTGACTTGATACAACACAAGTATAGACTTGATTCAACACAAGTCCATTGTCTTGATACAAAACAAGAGCAATATTGATACAACACAAGACTCAATATTGATACAACACAAGATCATAGTACACTCATCCACCTAAACATATGAGGACATAGATAGGACTTGATACAAAACGATGTCCTGACTTGATATGACACAAGCCTTGGAGAATGACTCATGATTTTGTACAATTAACACTCCATCTCAGCGAGGGAGACATTCTCTGCTTTACCAGGAATTTCTTGCCATACCAAGCTTATCTCATAAATATCTCAATTTCGTCATTGATAATTTCTTTCCCACAAATTTGCAATATGCTCATCAGTATCTATGTACTGAAATTTCATTTTAAATTACCATGACTTTGATGAAGTAAAACTTCATATCAATGTGTTATATCATAACACATAGGATTTTTTGGAAATCTTGAATATTAAAACCTAATAACTATAGGCTCAAGTATTTCATCCTAGTAGGTAGCTTCCCAACCTACACTACTTCTTATCAAGTAGTGCTATCCTAAATACACTTTGATTAGTACTAGCTGAAATACACCTTACTTCTATAGTACTAGTCGTAATACTCTTGGCTTATGTAGTACTAACCACAATATGCATAGCTTATCTCAGGATAAAACAATAGTTGTATAGCACAATAGATATACCATGTATCAAAATACAATAAAGAACCTATTCTAATGTACCTCAAAATGTACTCAAACATATGCATCCACAAGCATAAAGATACAATAGGTTCGATAGGTACTTTAATAGACCAACCATCTACTTACACAGAGTAGCACCATAAGGATCTGATCCAAAATATAGTTTCTCTAAAATGGAAACCATGTATTTTAAATACATCATATACAACATTATACATAAAATGTGTAATATCATGCAGATTCTTTTAAAATGTGTAATGTGTAAGGTCTCATCTTTTCTTTTAATATTCAACATTTGTTGACTTCAAGAATCTTCTTCTATCTAGAGAAGTTCCCTATGAGATTTCCATTCTCTGTGATGTTATTGAAGGTATGATCACTTTATTAGTGATTCTTCATTTTATACTGCAATACCCCAACTACATCTCTGAGAGGTTTAATTTTTCTCTGACATTCCATACTATAACTCTTCTTGAGTATCAATAGTATCCGAGACTTTGACCATGTCTCTTCTCATGTGGATTCTCTCCATAAGGTATCACAGACCTTGTCTGCCTGTTTCATGTACCATGACTAACTGGTGGGACTTTATCTGATGCCTCCTATGAAGATAGATCAATACTCCCTCTTCAACTAGAGGATTTTTAAAGTAATTTACCAAGCTTGTCCCGGATAGAAGCTTAGTAAGAATCCTGGCAATGTTACTCATTTGTGGATATGTACCATGTATCAAATCTAACTAACTAGGAACCTCATATATATTTATTTTTTTACAACATGATTTATCTGGAGAAACATATATGATATTTTCTCAATCACTGTACTAGTCAGAATTCATATATCTTTGAATCTTTATTTCATTATCTGAGACATATTTGATTCCACATACACTTGTACCATGTAGGTACCACAACACATGTGTTTTTTGTACATGTATATGATATAGACAACAAAGCATATAGTCAATCATGGGAGTTGTGACTAATACAAATACATCTCAACTGACTTTTGAGATCTTACAAATCTGATTTAAAATTCATATTTATCTTCATATATATGGCCATGGAATTTCAGTCCATCATCCTGTAACTTTTCAGGATCTTTGCTGCACATTTTCCTTAAATTAGGAAAATCTTATCACATGACATCCACACCTCTAATATCAAGAATCATAAAAATATTCTTGAATATTGTTATGAGATTTATTATGAATTATGAGCATCATGCAAGTCTCCTTTTTTAGGAGATACATTAACCAGTTACACTGGTTCTTCAGGTTTTAGTGAATTTAGCTTCTCCCTCTCACCATTTGGGTGTTGGAATCATAATATGGGTCCTCCATCATGGAAACTTATGTTCATCTATGTATGAATCTCTTCTTTGACACCTGAATGTAAACAAGATAAAATATCTTTAGGATTCTTCACATCTATTAGAATAGTATTAGGGCATCTTTTATGTCTTCTTCCCAAGAAGCATAGAAATCTCTTGATTTGTTCTCTTTTAGGATCAGCTATTGAAAGGACTCCACATCCATTTCCTTCTTTACCGGTTGGTCAGATCATATGAATTTTCCCTACAAGAAAAATTATCCTCGTGCTTAATAACTTTTCATAATTGAGAAATGTAATCACATGACAATTTTCAACACATTAGCAATGGTTCACACAGTTATGTACATAGATTAAATCAATGTTTTGACCTAAATTCATTGATATCTTTATGTGATTTTTTGCTTCCCTATATCAATCTAAAATAAATATTTATAAAATAAATATACATCCCCATATTCATACCTCATAAGGAAATCATGTATCTCTCTATCTAATATATTATGACCAATTATGTAGTCCTATGTTCACAACTTTATGAAACAAGCATGCAACCCTATATCTCATGTATTATGAAGGAAGTTTTCAGCCTTATATAATTCCTATATAAGTGTATATAACTCCTAGATAAGTCTTATATTAGTCTTATATCACATCACATAGTATGGACTCGTGAGATCACTAACATGCCAATAAGGACAGAAAAGCTCAACACAATTCCAAAGTCCAGGAATACAGATCTCTACATGTTAGTCATGAAAATATTAAGAAAACATTAAATATGATTTATAACAACATATAGCAATCAAAATATAAAGTACTTATCTTTTATTTATTTGTGTGGGCTCCCTCTTTATCTTTGCACCCTTACAGAGAATACCAGAGTCCTGTATTCACTTGAATGGAAAAGCTTATTTGTAGTGAAATGATTTCTCTCTTATTCAATGTCATCATGAGGAAACAATTCTCCTCTTTAGTGTACATAACCTTTATTTGTATGCGCCCCTCTTCTTGACTTGATGCCTTGTTCTTGAAAATATTGGTGAGTGTATCAAAACACTCCCTTGCGGTCTTCAACATAATAATCATGGACATGAGACTATCCTTAACCGAATCAGATATGATATGCTTCGTCTTTGATTGATTCTTCTTGAATTTGATTCTCCCTTCATTGGTGGTAGGATCCTTTACCACAGTGAATACATAACCACCAAGGTTATGATATTCAATAATATACAACACCATTTCCTTACATGTGTTGAAGTTGGAAGTACCTTCAAAGAGATCTTCTGGACGAATGGAGATTGATTTCATGGCTGCAATATTTTTCTCATCTCTTCAAAATATATGTAGGATTATATTGATACACAAAACTAAGCTCCTTCATGCCCTATTCTCTAATGCCATGTTGATGTTTGAGAAAAATTGGAGATGCTTGAACTTTAAAATTTTTATCAAACAATTTCAACACTTATTGATTTCATAAATCAACCACATATAAATATTTATATCAACCACATATGAATCTCATATATAAATCAGCCACATAAATCATCTCCATAAATCATCCATATAAATAAATAAACCATGAGAGACAAGAAATACCCTAGGAAAACCTTCCAAACACAGAGGATGAAAAACCCAGAAATTCTTTGAGTATGATAGATATATTTGCATAGAATGGTCTACAACACATAAGCATATTTCCCAATAAGATATATCACCTCAATAGTAGATAAGAGAGATCCAATGTAAACCTGCAAAAACAAATGTATGCAACTATATTGAAATTTCCATATGCCTAACATATTAATAACAAGCCAGAAACCCGAGTCATGCAAAAGGTAGTGAATAGGAGGCTCAATTAAACACTCTAAGATCAGAAAATGGGGTATTCACAAGGAGGAGCTAACTACCCTTGCTTTCCTTGGTTTTCTTTAGCTAAATGTTCAATGTCTTGAACTGAAAGGGATCTGAATTCAACTGAATGTTAACTAACTTGAAATGAATGTTAACTAAATTGAAATGAATGTTAACTGACTTGAACTGAAAGTGAACTGACTGAATTGAATGTTAACTGACAGAATCGAATATTAACTGACTTGAACTGAAAGTGAATTAATTGAAATGATTGTGACATAACTAAACTAAACTCAAAGTTCAACTGAATGCATGATCATAAATTTAGGAGACTAACTGAATGTCTTTGGTGATTTCACACTTAGTGTCGTCCATGCACAATTTATATTATTTAACTTTTGCATTGATCTCTTTAGTTAACCGATGCATGTTTATTGATGAACATTGAGATCTTCTTTACTTAACTGATTACATTCATTAATATTTCAATCGATTCTTTGACTAAGGCATTGATTGAGCCATTCCTATTTTACTAAAACTTTATAACTTGAGTTCACTCAGACATTTGTGTGGGAAATTCTCTTTCTCTTTCACTATGCTTTATCTCATTATCATTAAATAATGAATGCAGGGTCCATATGTGTATTATTTATTCATATTATCGTATCATACTTAGAAGAATTATTCCACACCTACTGATGATCATATATATTACCACGGGACATATAATCATATGCTAAAGTAATTCACTCTATGGGTAGCTAAGCCCTAAAGGAGATTTATACCACTTAGTAACCGTGACTAGAAATATATCACATAGTATAACCACATGACTTGATACAACATAAGGCCATGTCCATAATTGGATATCCATTCTCAAAGGGTGTCGTCTATGAGAATAATTGACTTGATACAACATAATTCTAGACTTTATACAACAAAAGTCCATACTATTGATACAACACTATACCAGCATTGATACATCACTGGACCAATATTGATACAACACAAGACTCCAATTTTGATACAACACAAGATTCCAATATTGATACAACACAAGATCATAGTACATGATTCCACCTAAATACATGAGGACATAGATAGGACTTGATACAACACAATATCCTGACTTGATACCACAAAATTCTTGGAGAATGACTCCTGATGTTGTACAATCAACATACATAACTGAAGTAAAATCAGCCATAGCAGTTGCATGTGAAGAAGTTGAAGAAGAAGAACTAGATGAAGAAGAAAACAAGGCTAAAGATGACGTGTCACAAGGAACAATTGAATTTACTAATGGATCATTTGATTTTGTATGAATAGAAGCTGAATAATGAAACTATATCGAATATTCTACAATAGATGAATATGATTGAAGATAGATTGTAATCTTGAAGAACATGTTGATAAGATATTTATGAGATGGAATCTTGAAAATATCTGGTTTTATCAACCATTGTTGATTTGTGATGAGAGTGATTGTATGCCACATGACGAGAAAAGCAATTTGGTTTCAAGTATGCCCACATTACATCATTTGAAGTTTGAAATTGCATCCCACAATGTGAAGGGAATTCAATGTTTGAATGAAGATGAAGGTGTCATTAAAGAAAGTATAGATAATTGGTTTTACAACCTAAGATATGAGAAATGTGTTATTGATTGAGAAAAATATGAAGAAAATTGAACTTTAAAACTTTAATCCATAATAAAAGTGCATATAAATCACATCAATAATTCAAAGATATAAATCAAACCATAGAACACAGGATATACCCTAGGAAAACCCTCCACTGATTCGAAGGATAAAAAACCCAACAAACGATCTTAGAGTATGATAGATTAGTAGCAAGGAATGATTACAACACAATAGCATATTGCTTTCACCGAGAGCACCACATAGAAGGGATCGAATGGAACATTGTATCTAACTTGCCAAGTGCATAGCACTTTAATAACAATTCAAATAAGGTTTTACAACAAAAATAGAATGGCTGGATGTAGTAGCAACTTGTTAACACTAGAACATTGATCCATCTTTAATCATGCACCCCATACTAATCTGGTGTTAAGCTAGCACTGCATAATTATCTCCCATAAGAATATATGTTCCCTCCATTAATTAACTAACTCTAACTAAGTAGTTAACCGAGTTGAACTGAATGTAATCGAACAGAATTGAATGCAACTAAACATAACTGAATGTAACTGAATAGAATTGAATGTAATTGAACAAAACTAGTACATCTCCATCAGTTTTTATTTCCAATAATCACTTGCATAAATTAAGGAATTTTTTCCTTAATTAACTGAACTTTTTTACCATAACTAATACTCAATTGATATCTAATCAATTTCAAGTTTACTTGGTGGCAACATATGCAATTCGAATTCTCTCTCTATCTATGTGCTTATATTAAATATCTTTGCATGGTCCATATGTGTTTTCATTAATTTAATCATATCATACTGATAAGATCGTTTCTGAACCTATGATCATATGTATTTCCCTAGGTCATATAGTCATATGCTAAACTAAATCACTCTAGGGGTAGCTAATCCCTAAAGGAGACTTGTAGCACAAGTTGACCACAACTAGCCATACATCACATAGTATATCTACTTTACATAGTAAAGTAAACCACCTCACAACATGAGGATATTTGTAGAAATTGATATTACTCACACGTCTACGGCATCACCACCTCAATCGTATGAGGATATTTGTAGGACTACACAAGTCTATTGCATCACCACCTCAATCATATGAGGATATTTGTACGACTACACAAGTCTACTGCATCACCACCTCAATCATATGAGGATATTTGTAGGACTACAAAATTCTACTGCATCACCACTTCAATCATATGAGGATATTTGTAGGACTACACAAGTTTATTGTCTTGATATTACTCACAAGAATTTGCAACATCACCACCTCAATCATATGAGGATATTTGTAGGACTACACAAGTCTATTGTCTTGATATTACTCACAATACTGGAGAATGACTCTTGATGTTGTAATCTCAATACTCCCTCTCAGTGACGAAGACATTCTCTGCCATACCAATCTTATCTCGGAAGTGTCTAAACTTTGTCCCAAATAGATGCTTTTTCATTACATCTACAATCTTCTCCTTAGTAGATATATACTGAATTTTTACCATACCTTTCTAGACCATGTCTTGAATGAAGTGATACTTCATTTGTATGTGTTTCAACTTGTCATGAAACATAGGATTCTTGGAAATCTTTACACAACTTTGGTTGTCACACCTGATCATTGTAGGTTCTAGCTTTTCACTGAGTAATCCTCCAAGTAGCTTTCTCAGCCACACTGCTTCTCTGCAAGCAGCACTAGCGAAAATTTACTTGGCCTCTATTGTGCTTTGGGAAACTGAGCCCTACTTTCTGCTGGACCAAGAAATCATAGTAGAACCCAAGCTGAAACAGTATCCAGAAGTTCTCTTCTGATCGACAATGCTGCTAGCCCAATCAGAATCAATATATCTAAGTAATAAACTCCTCCATTGGAGGCATACCTGAGTCCATAAGCAATTGTACCATGGAGGTACCTCAAGATGTGCTTACCTACAACCCAATTTCTGTGTCTAGGATCAATCATGAACTAACTCAAGATGATAACTGCATAGAAAATGTCTGGCCTTGAGTGTATTAAGTACATCAACAAACCAATCAACTATCTGTATAATGTGGGGTCCATTAGATCTGATCCAGTGTTAGTCTCATGGATTTTCCTCAAGTTGGAATCCATTGAAGTGTTTATGGATTTACAATCCATCATGCCAAATATTCGCAAGATGTCCACTGTGTACTTCCCTTGACATAAAAACATCTCATCATTCCTCTGCCAAATATCAAGACCTAGGAATTAGTGCATAAGACCTAAGTCTTTCATCTCAAACTCTGAGGTAAGCTCCCTCTTACACTCATCCATCAATTTTTCCTCTCTAGTGAGGAAAAGATCATCAACATATAGAACCAGTATCATAGGTTGATTCTCCACTACTTTGAAGTACAAGTTGGAATCTACATCACTTTTCAAGAAACCTAATTTCTGAAGGTAACTGTCTATTCTGGCGTATCAAGCTCAAGGAGCTTGTTTTAACCCATACAGGGCTTTCTTTAATTTGTAGACATGGGATTCCTTTCCATGTATCACAAAACCATCAGGATTCTTAATGTAAACTTCTTCCTTAACCTCACCATTGAGGAAGGAAGTCTTCACATCCATCTGGTGAAGCTTCTAGCCTAATATTGATGCAAATGAAATAATATATCTGACAGTAGTATACCTGGCCACTGGAACAAAAGTATCCTCATTATCAATGCCCTCTTTCTGAGAGAAGCCTCAGGAAACAAATATGGATTTGAACTTGTCCACACTACCATTTGTAGCATGCTTTATTTGTAAACCCATTTGGAAGTAACAACTGACTTCCTCTCATGTCTGGGAACAAGTTACAATATCCCAAACATCATTCTTCAAGATAGAATCATACTCCTTTGTCATAGAATCTTTCCATACTTGTTTCTCTGCAACCTCTTCATATGATGAAGGCTCAGAGTCACTGATGTTTCTCATAAATGCAACATATCCTGAATCTCTATCAGGATGCATGCACTTTATAGAAGTTCCTATTGGTGCTCCGTTATTCTCAACATATCTTAATATATCATGGCACCATGCTTCCCTCCTCTTTGTAGGAGGTTCATTAACTAGTTCAATTGATTCATCAATGACAGGTAAATCTGTAGGCTTTGTTGGATTATCCCTCTGAATCTCAGAAGGGGAAGAATCATTCTCATTATTTTCCAAAGTAGGAATCTCAATCTCCTCTGTCTCTGGATCACATTCAAGCTATTTTGACTGCTTGAATGCTTCCTCCTCATGGAAATTCACATCCGGACTTACCTTAACATGTTACTCACCAGGTACATAAATTTTGAATGCTTTGGAGGTCTCACTGTAGCCAACAAAAGTTCCATTCTTTCCAGAAGATTTCGAGTCTTGGTTCTCTTTTATTTTGGAATGTGAATATACATAGGACATCCAAAAATCCAAAGATGTGATATGTCTGGTTTTTCACCAGTGAACACCTCCTTAGATGTTTTCTCATCAAGAACTACATGCGGACTTTTGTTTTGAATGTAAACTGTTGTACTAGTAGCTTCTACCCATAAATAAGAAGAAATATTCTGATCATGTAACATGGATTTTGCAACCTCACAAACAGTTATATTCTTTGTCTCTGCAACCCCATTCTATTATGGGTTGTAAGGAACTGTTAATTGTCTACATATCCCTGCATCACTACAAAACTCATTAAAGGAATTTGATTCAAACTCTCCTCCATTATCATACCTTAGGGCACAGATATGCCTACTTGTCTGGTTTTCTACCAAGGATTTAAATTCTTGGAATTTACAGAAGGTTTCACTTTTTGATTTCATGAAGTAAATCCAGGCCTTACAAGAGAAATCATCAATGAATAAAACATAGTAAAGGTACCCACTGGGGGAAGGGTTAGACATGGGTCCACATATATTTGAATGTACTAAGTCAAGGATACCTTTAGATCTAGTATGGATGCTAGGAAATTTCTTTTTAATATTCTTTTCTAAAGCACAACCTCGACAAATAGAATCGTGATCAGAATCAAAACTAGGCATACCTTTCACGATTCGTTGTAAACCGGGAAGTGCTATGAAGTGGAGATGTCTGAGTATCCTATGCCAAAGCTCGCATGGGCTGACAGTAGTATGTACCATGGCTGAAATAATATTTCCTGGGACCTTCTAGATTCCTCCTTCTCAAACTATGAAAATAACAGCAACATCAAGGTTTTGGTTCTTTGGCCATAAGAATGCTTGATTCTCCATGAATATTACACATAATCCTTTATCTTCAAAGACAGAAACAAAGAGTATATTTTTCTTCAATCCAGGAACATACAAAATGTCATCCATATGTAGCATGTCTCCTGAATTTAACTGGAATGATGTGGATCCAACTCCTAGGATTGAATATGTAGAACTATCTCCCAATTCCACCATGCATGAGAATTGTTTCTCCTTTAGATTGGAGAGTGCACCCTTGTACCTTGGCATGTGCTTGGAAGCATCACCATCGACCAGCCATATATCTTCTCCTTTGATGATGGATCCAGAAAAAACAGAGACAAGATAATACTCTCTTCTAGTCTCTTTCTCTTCGGGTGTAATCTTATGCGGAGTTTCTTCTACGGCAATGGAGGCATGAAAATTTCCTTCATCCTTATTTGTATTGCACTCTCTTGCAAAGTGACCTTTCTTTCCACAGTAGTAGCATTTAAAATTTGATTTTTGAAACTTCTTTGCCAATCTCTTTCTTCTTTGTATGAAACTATTTCTTGGGAGGGAAAGGCTTCCTCCCTTTCTTAGTCCTAGCCACGAGAGCTATATTCTCTTCCTTAGTGTGCACTGCTTTGTTCTGGATGTGCCCTTCTTCTTGAATGCAGTCATGTCAGATTCTTTCTAAGTTGGGATTCTCTTTCCTTCCCTTTACCACAGAAAGAAAGGTCTCCCATGAGGCAGGGAGCCCATCAATGGCGGTTTGAAGAAGATCATCCTCATTTGTCTCCACATCGATGTTTTCTAGTTGATCCTTCACTTGTGAAATCTTTGTGAAGAAATATGCCACGGTCTCATCCTTCTCCATCTTCATGCTGCGCAAATTGTTTTTCAAATCCCTCTTTTGAGTAGGAGCCTTCTTCTCATAGATATTCGTGAGTGTGTCAAAACACTCATTTGTTGTCTTCACTGGGAGTGATCACTGACATGAGGTTTTCCTTCATGGAGTCATATATGATCTGCTTTGACTTTTCTTTATTATTTTTGTAATTTTTCCTTCCTGCATTTGTAGTGGGATCTTCGATCACAGAGGTCACAAAAAGATTCTAAATCATTCTCTTCTAGAATATTGAACACCCTCGCCTTCCATGTATTGAATTTGGATGTTCCTTCAAGTCTATCTTCTGGTCGAATAGATATAGAATCCATTGCTTCACACTCTTGCTCAATGCTTCAAGATCTGTGGAGGCTTAGAGTGTTTGCGCAAAACTAAGCTTATTCCTGCCCTTGATCTGATACCATGTTAGTGATTGAGCAAAATATGAAGAAACTTGAACTTTAAAAATTTAATCCATAATAATAGTGCATATAAATCACATCAATAATTCAAAGATACAAATCAAACCATTAAACATAGGACATACCCTGGGAAAACCATCCACTGATTCGAAGGATTAAAAATCTAGCAAACGATCTTAGAGTATGATATATTAGTAGGAGAGAATAATTAAAACACAATAGAATATTGATTTCACTGAGAGCACCAGAGAGAGGAGATTGAATGGAAAACTGTATCTAACTTGCCAAGTGCATAGCACTTTAATAACAAGTCAAATTAGGTTTTACAACAAAAATAGAATGGTTGCATGTAGCAGCAACTTGTTGACACTTAGAACACTGATCCATCTTTAATCATGCACCCCATACTGATCTGGTGTCAAGCTAGCACTCCATAATTATCTCCCACAAGAAGATATGCATCTTCCATTATTTAACTAACTCTAACTGAGTAGTTAACTAGGTTGAACTGAATGTAACTGAACAGAAATGAATGTAACTAAACGAAACTGAATGTAACTTAATAGAACTAGTGCATCTCCATTATTGTTTATTTCTGATAACCACTTGCATAAATTAAGGAGTTGATTCCTTAATTAACTGAACTTGTTTACCATAACTAATACTCAACTGATATATAATCAATTTCAAGTTTACTTGGTGACAACATATCCAATTCAAATTCTCTCTCTATATCTGTGCTTATATTAAATATCTTTGCATGGTCCATATGTGTTTTCATTAATTTAATCATATCATACTCATAAGATCGTTTCCGAACCTATGATCATATGTATTTCCCTAGGTCATATAGTCACATTAGAGGAAACTTGGGGTCTAAAATGGGCCTTATAATAAAATGAGCCAACAATAAATTCTTGCGAGTTGAAATTCAAGAACCATTATAATTTCAATAAAATGAGTCAACTATAATGGTTGACTTGACATATTTGTCATTAAAAAACTACTTTTTTGTTCATATTTTCAACATATCTCCTTGTGTTTTTACTTAAATTTCGAGAGGGGGGGCTCATTGGATGCGGAATTTAATTCCGCATCCAACGAGCCCTCTCGCTCAAAATTTGAGTAAAAACACATAGAGATATGTTGAAAATACAAACAAAAAAGTAGTTTTTTCCTTTCTTCCTCCAAAATTAATAAATATTATTTTATTATTTTAACTATTATTTTATTATTTTCCTTAAGAGGCCCATTTTAGACCTCAAATTTCCTCTAATTAGTATGCTAAAGTAAATCACTCTAGGGGTAGCTAATCCCTAAAGGAGACTTGTAGCATAAGTTGACCACGACTAGCCATACATCACATAGTATATCTACTTTACATAGTAAAGTAAACCACCTCACAACATGAGGATATTTGTAGAACTTGATATTACTCACAAGTCTATTGCATCACCACCTCAATCATATGAGGATTTTTGTAGGACTACACAAGTCTATTGCATCACCACCTCAATCATATGGGGATATTTGTAGGACTACACAAGTCTACTGCATCACCACCTCAATCATATGAGGATATTTGCAGGACTACACAAGTCTACTATCTTGATATTACTCAAAACACTTTACAACATCACAACCTCAATCATATGAGGATATTTGTAGGACTACACAATTCTACTGTTTTGATATTACTCACAAGACTAGAGAATGACTCTTGATGCTGTAATCTCAACAAAATGTAGTTTTGCACCTCCTAGTAAGAAGAGATGGTTAAAGTCAAGTTGCAGAAAGAAGAAAAGGAATCAAGAGTTCAAAGTATGGAGCATGAAGAAGATGAATAAAATATTTTGGAGCAACAAATATAGTAAAATGTCACATCATCACATAGCAACGAAGATAGTGAAGATGAAGATGTTTGAAAAACTTGTAATCCTAGTTGAGACATAGATTCGTAGGAATTCACCTTTGCTATTTTTTATGTAATCCTTGGAGGAAGAATGTTTTAGATGCAGTTTGATGGTTCATTTAATGGTCATAATCAATGGGGATTAATCCCACTAGTTAGTTGATAGACAGGTCAGGAAGTAGTTAGTCATTGTAAATCCCGATATTGACACCACCAAACTCGTTGTGTTGAAACTCGATAGTTAGGTCATTCTATAGAATTATTTACATATGTATTTAAGCATTTCTTGATGTAATACATAGGGGCGTGACAAAGAATGAATATAAGAAATGTTCCACGGTTGTATATTGTGTGTTTCAATTTTAACTTTGCTTTTGAAATTTAACAGGGTATCGGAGTTATCACTGAAACTTTAAAATTCTTGACAAGTAATTGTGAAACCTATCAATTCACATGAAGAAGTTTCATGGTAAATAATTATGGTTACTTCTATCATTTGTATGAGTTAAGATTGACAAGAAATTAGAATATGAAACTATATAAATGTAATGTTCTCTAGTACACTATTGATTGATGTTCACGAAGAGGCTCAAGTGCCTTTAATTTTTAAATATTTCAGTAGATATAATGAATTGAGTCTTGTTTTAGGTATACATATGAAACCTTCATCTTAAAGTTTTTCATCTGGGAGACTTTCATGCTGCACAAGTTTGATATTTTATTTAAAATAGATTTTGTTTTTATTTTTGTGGATAATATATCAATCCATGATATGCATGATTGATTGGGTTTGCACATTTTTATTATGTATGTTATTTCGATCGAGCATTTATGTACAACAATTCCATTGGATGCATAATTATATATTTGAATGCATGTGGTTTCATTTTCACTTGTAAGAAATTTGACGTGTGGGTTGTATTGTGTTTTAAGGTGGATTTAAGAGAACATACATATAATGAGAGAAAACAACTTTAATAGAAACATAGTAACATAGAAACATTGAACATAACAAATTTACCCTAGAAAATACCATGAGGGAAAAATCCAACACAATGAAGATCTTCATTACCCTTGGACAAAAACGACCAATTTTGTCGAAGTGATCTCAGTCGCTCTCCTTTAGGCCACATTAAAATGGAGTATACCAAGCGCTTTTTATAGAATTCATTACATGTAATACCTTGGGCCAATTCCATGGGCTACCAAATACTATGGCCCCAAAAAACCATCTACTTTGACCTAAACCAATATTAGCTCAATGACTCATTCACCAAGTCAATATTAGCCTAACATGTTATTAAAATGAATACTAGATTACATGCAGAAATATTATGGGATATTATGTTGAAAGGGTTTGAAGAACTTTGACAGGATTAAGGTTAGAAAAATAAAGATGTTGTAGCATTGTCTCCCATTCGAAAAGGCTTGGATGAGAGAATATTACTTATAATTGATGAACAAAAAAAGTCCAAGGAAGACTGGAGTATTTTGGAAATAGATTATAGTGAAAGGGGGGCCAACATATTGCAGAATGTTCACACTGGAATATGTCTGTGTGTGAACTTTATCCACTAGAAAAGAAGAATGATCAAGACCATGAGGAAGTTTAAGAAATTGAATTTTGATCTACTTCAACAAAATATGGTGAATCCCATAGTTCTAAGTCACTTGTGGATGATGGTTGCAGAACTTCCATTGTAGCATTATATGATTTGGAAAATCTAAAAATATAGATTGCTAATGAAGAAGCTATCAATGTAGAAGCTAGTGAATCCCATTGTTAAAATGCATAGGTGGATGATGAAGATGAAAACAAAGAAGCTGCAGTTGAAGTTGTCGATCTAGAATCATGTGATGGTGAAGCTTCCAATAGTAGAAGTTCAAGCATTTGAATCAAAGTATGATGAGTAACAACTTTAAAATGAATTTTGGTTGAATCAGTTGTTTAAAAAACAACTCATTGATTTGTTGTTTGTATAAGGAGTCCCACTTGCAGAAGAAGACCAAGTGGATGGTGTGTTGTATGTAGCAGAAAGATATGAAGAAGATGCAGATGTAGATGAATATATCAAAACTATAGTTGAGGAAGATTAAAAACATGGGTATTGGAATGAAAATATCAAAGAAGATGAAGATCATATTCTACATTCTGAGGCATAGGTTACCATTGTTGTTGTTTGAGCAAAATCAGAGATGCTTTAAATTTACAACTTTTATTAAACAATTTCAAAACTTATGAATTTATTAAATCAGCCACGTATGAAAATTTATATAATCCACATATGAATCTCATATATAAATCAGCCACATAAATCATCTCCATAATCATCCATATAAATCAATCAACCATGAGAGACAAGATATACCCTGGGAAAACCCTCAAAACACAGAGGATGAAACTCCCAACAATTCTTTGAGTATGATAGATAGATTTACAGAGAATCATTTACAACACATAAGAATATTGTCCAATAAGAGGTATCACCTCAACGATAGAGAAGAGAGAAATCCAATGTAATCATGAAAAAAAAATTGTATGCATCTGTATTGAACTTGCCATATGCCTAGCATATTAATAACAAGCCAAAAACCCTATCATGTAGAAGGTAGAAACTGGGTGGATCAGTTGAACACTCTGAGATCAACACATGGTGCATTCACATGGAGGAGCTAACTAGAACTCCCTCCATGCAAACATTAATGCATTTCCTTTCCTCAATTAGCTTTAACTGAATTTTCACTATCTTGAACTGAAAGTGACCTGACTTGAACTGAATGTTAATTGACTTGAACTGAATATTAACTTACTTGAACTAAAAGTGAACTGATTGAAATGAATGTTAATTGACTTGAACTAAAAGTGAACTGATTGAACTGATTGTGAACTAACTAAACTAAATTCAAACTTCAATTGAATGCATGACCATAAATTTAGGAGACTAACTAAATGTATTCGGTGCTTTCACATGTGTCGTCCATGCACAATTTCTATTATTTAAATTTTTCATGGATCTCTTTAGTTAACTGATGCATGCTGATTGATGAACATTGAACTCTTATTTACATAACTAATTACATTAATTATTAGTTCAAATAATTCTTTAACTGAGGAATTGATTGAGGCACTGGTATTTTACTAAATCTTTATAACTTGAGTTCACTCAGACATTTACATGGGAAAATCGAATTCTCTTTCTCTATGATTTATCTCATTAACATTAAATAATTAATGCATGGTCCATATGTGTATTATTTATCCATCTTATCATAGCATACTTAGAACAATTATTCCATACATTCTGATGATCATATATATTACCCTATTCCATATAGTCAGATGCTAAAGTAATTCACTCTAGGGGTAGCTAAGCCCTAAAGGAGACTTATAGCACTCAGTGACCATGACTAGAAATATGTCACATAATATAACCACATGACTTAATAAAACATAATTCCATCTTCGTAATTGGATATTCATTCTCATAGGGTGCCGTCTATGAGAATCATTGACTTGATACAACACAAGTCCATAGTCTTGATACAACACAAGACGGGTCTTGATACAACACAAGACTCCAATATTGATATTGTTATAACCCAATAATTTTCCTATGGTTAAGGTAGGAAATCACTGGGGTAACCATTTCAAACCAATCTTTAGACTGTATTCTATCCTATACAGTCAGAGAGGGCTCTCTCTTTGTCACAAGAACATTCACGTAGACATATAGCTTTAAGCAAGAATTCAGAAGGTTATATTTATGAAGGGAATGGGTTGTTTGGGTTTTAAAGAGTGTAAGACAATCAAACAGGCAGTAACCATTAGGAAATGGAATCAAATCCTGAAACATTCAAGGACTTACATCATAATAACTAGTGATAACCTTCGTAATCTGAGGCAAAGTAAGTGTTAATATTCAGTTAAATATCTTTTGAGAGATGGCAGGGGGGAATGAGGAGAAGCCCAATGAAATAGGAAACAACTATTTATGGATGAATCTCCCAAAACACCTTTAGCAGAAACAATAGTAAGGATGATAACTAAAATGGAGCATCTAACCGAGGATGAATTCCAAGACATTTACCATAAAGACATCACAAATTCATTATCTGATGAAAGGAGTGCTTAAGAGAGAACGAATTAATTGCATGCAACTAGAAACTACACATACATGGAAATGAAGCACACAAGAGAACATAGACTGAATATTTAACATCGTGATGAATCTCAAACACTCATGAAATACTTTATTAAATTGATCACATAGATCTGTGGACAAACACACAACTCACAGGATAGATCATACAATTTACTCAGTTATTGAAGAATGAAACAGTGCAAAAATGGCATGTAGCTGTGAATGCTTTTCATTAATCAAAGAGTAATTAGATAAGAATTACAATGAAGTACAATGGCTTTAATAGCCACAAGCAATTCAAATCCACATGAGGAAATTCGAATTGATTAGACTCTACTTGACTGTAGGTAACTAAGACCTTGTCTAAATCACTATCGAAGGACTCAATAGTTAACTAACCTTGTCTAAACCATAACCAGAGTTCATTGAAGCTCTAAAACACAACTCAAGTGTTACATTCAGTGTTGACTAAGGCTAACTGACTGTGGTAGGTGAGAAATGAGCCTCTCCTGAGTGCACTCATGTAAATCTAGCACTAACTGAATGTAGAGGACTAGAACTGAATGTAAATAACTCCTAACTTAGCTTGACTAGTCATCAACTGAACTAAACTGACCTTGGTTGGTTTTGGCACTCTTAGTGGCTCCTAAATTGTAGGGATTGGTCTAGGAGGCTCCTAAACTGATGCAATCAAGTGCAATTAGTGGAAGTAGGCCTCAATTAGTGTTCCCCACACTTTAGTAACTGAAACATGTTCCCCAATTAGGCCAAGTGGACCCAATGGTGCTAGTGACTAAAAATAGACTGGATGGACTCCCGATTTAGACATCTGACCAAATTGGACAAGGGAGGATTAATAATCCTAACATACTTTGCATTAATACTTCCAAGAAAAGTCGTAGAGCTACAAAACCAAGCACAGAGACTTCCAAAATTAATGTTGAACCCCCTCTTTCCTCTGTTGAGGTTATATTTATAGCATAATTTGCCTCTGAGATGAATCTCGAAGAAGAGCACCAAAATCAGTTTAAATTTAAATCATGGGAATCAAACCTGCACAAATGAAATCCTAACAAATTCTGAGTTGAAAGATTCACCAGGATCACAAAACAAATCAGGAAAGCAAGTCGGGATGCGCGTCATGGATCAAAATGGAAAACTTGGCATCTAGCACTTGGGCTCACTTGATGAAAACAACTATTTAGAGCATCTTAAAATGGCCTCCAATAGTTTTATTCCTCATTGCATATTCAACCAGAAAAATCTATGCTAGTCATAGAATTCAATCTTACCCGCATCTCAACCATTAAGATTTGTTGGGCCTACCAAATTTCACAGATTGGGAAACCTACTTATCCTATGCACATGTTTCCATTTTCTGCACCGTCGATCTTATGTAGAAGCTTTCTAATATTTTGATCTTCTATGGAAGCCTTCTCGACCGTCGTTCCTGCGGATCGTGGAATGCGTAATTTCAACTTTTCGCAACCAAATTTTGGTATTTCCGCTTTCTTCCTTTTTCTTGCAGGATCATTTTGGACTGTTATTTATTTCAGATTCATCCTTAGCCATTGATCTAAGATCAAAGATGCGGAATATTTCTAGACCGTCTATCCCGCGGAAAGTGGAAAGCGTATTCTCCAAATTTTACGGCCTAAATTTCACCTTTCTCGCCTTCTGCCTTTCTGATTCTTCCCTTTCTATTCCGCCAAATAGCAGAAAGCAGATTTTTCAACTTTTACGACCGAAATTTCATCTTTTTCTGCCTTCCTCCTTTCCGATTCCACCTTTTTTGGACCATTGATCTCTTTGCAGGTTCATCCCTATCGTTGATCCAAGAACAAAATGCGTATTTTTCCTATAAGGCTTGTATCCAAGGTCGTGCCTAAGGAATTTTTACCATTTTGACATTTAGGCTTAGGAATAAGCAACTTCAAACCCTTTTCTACATACCTCTAGGTCATAATATCTGAAATTTTTCTCCCTTACCCCTCATTTTTACCGGCTTACTCTTTTCAAAGGGAATTAGTGTGGATGTATTTGTAAAAATCCTCAAATTTTAGCACAGGTGCTAATAGATACAACACAACATCACAGTACAGTCATCGACCTAAATATATGAGGACATAGATAGGACTTGATACAACACAATTTCTTGACTTTATATGACACAAGTCTTGGAGAATGACTCCTGATGTTGTACAATCAACACTCCATCTTAACGAGGGAGACATTCTCTTCTTTACCAAGAATTTCCTCCCATACCAAGCTTATCTCAGAAGTATCTCAACTTTGTCATTGATAATGTCTTGTCCACAAATTTGTAATCTTCTCATCATTATCTATGTACTGAGATTTCACTTTACATGAACATGAATTTTATGAATTAAAACTTCATCTCAATGTGTTCTATGATAACACATAGGGTTTTTTGGAAAGCTTGAATATCAACACCTAATAATTGTAGGCTCAAGTATTTCATCCTAGTAGGTAGCTTCCCAATCTACACTACTTCTTATCAAGTAGTACTATCCTCAATACACTTTGCTTAGTACTAGTTGAAATACACCTTGCTTCTATAGTACTAGCGATAATAGTCTTGTCTTATGTAGTACTAACTACAATATACATAGCTTATCTCAGGATAAAACAATAGTTGGATAGCACAATAGGTATACCATGTATCAAAATACAATTAAGAACCTATTCTAATGTACCTCAAAAGGTACTCAAACATTTGCTTATCCACAAGCATAAAGATACAACAGGTCTGCTAGGTACTTTAATAGACCAATCATCTACTTTCACAGAGGAGCACCATATGGATCCGATCCAGAATATAGTTTCTATAAAATAGAAACCATGGATTTTAAATCCATCATATACAACATTATACATAAAATGTGTAATATCATGTAGAAATAAGGCCTCATATTTTCTTTCCATCTTCAACATTTGTTGACTTCAAGAATATTCTTCTATCTGGAGAAGTTCCATGTGATATTGTCATTCTCTGTGATGTTATTCAAGGTTGGATCAATTTCTCAGTGATTCTTCTTTTTATATTGCAATACTCCAATGACGCCAACCCCCTCCTCTGATGGCATGTTTTTTTCCACCTCTGAGTCAAACACATGAACTTCAGAGTATGGAGGAACTTTAAACCCTTCCTGACAACAAAATAGTTGTCTTAAACCTTCTTCTGCCCTTTAAATCTTTGTTTTCCACACACTTCCTTCCACACACGGGCTTTCCTCCTTCCACCTTTCTGGGGTGCAGGAATCGAAAATCGAAAAACTCACTTTTTCGATCTTCATATTTATGTACTTTGTTGTAATCTCACAGATCACATAAGGTTACCAATAATACATACCAAAATACACAGAATATTCACAGATACAAGAGACAAGAACTGATAGGATGAACAGATTATATTATTCTCAATAGATCATACAAAGCCAAGAACTGAACTACATTCTTGAGTGGCTCAACAGCCTAATATACAGGTTACAAAACAGTTACAATCATAACTACCTTTCGGTTCACCGAACCGACACGACTATTAGTTAACAGACTAACTACTGTGTTCACTCAGCCGACCGACGTAGTCGGTCTCTCGACTTAGTCGGATGATCGACTAAGTCGGTCTTCGTTCAAGTTGACTTATGTCGACTTGCTCCTTCTACATCTCCCCCACAAACAAAACATTTCTTCGTCCCGAAGAAAAGGGGAGGTAAAAAAATATGAGATTAGAAGTAGAAAAAATAGTCTGTAACAGGAGACTGCTACTGAGGTGGGTTGTGCAGGCAAATAGTTGGTCTCCTCTGTACACAGACTTCGACGATTGCTGGTGCTGTGATGGCAAGCTGATGTTGAAAGTCTGTCCAGGTCTGCAAGGATTTCTGAATGTCGATAGTAAGAGTAGTAAGATTTGATAGTACCGACATTTTCTCTGCCATAGCCATCTCTGCAATATTTTCCATGTTGGGTCCCAGCAGCTGATTGTGTTCTTCCACGGTCTTAAGGAGTCTCTTCATCTGCGGACAGATGTTGTCGACTTTCTCCAAGTTGGGAAGTGCGTGCTGAACCCACTGGTGTGCCTCACGTTCCAACTGCTGCAGCTTAGTGTTTTCCATCACTATTTGATCCTCGATTATCTGCCTCAGTTCTGTCTCAGTCGACTTCCTTCTTTCCAAGGCCTGAATGCCTTGTCTGGCCTGCCTTGTCTGACTATAGACCTGCCCATAATGAGTAGGCCATTCTCGGAGTACTTCCTTAGTTACAATGGATTACTCCATGTGGTCTTGTAGAAATTTGTGAGCCTCCGAGAATGCTGTGTGTTGAGTCAGGAGCAGTCGAACAGTTTCTTCTTTTTGCCCGGCCTTAGTCTCGTGGAGGTGAATCTGGATGGTCGACACCAAACCTTCAAATAGCTGATATGCTCTGTCCAGTGGTCGGTCGGTAGCA